>LR877153.1:600000-780481 GCA_903995115.1 Angomonas deanei | reverse complement strand
TTAACTTTAATTTTTAATTTTAATTTGACTTAATTTTAACTCTTAATTTTAATTTTAAATTTAATTTTAATTTTAAATTTTTAAATTTTAAATTTTAAATTTTAACTTAATTAATTTTAATTTTAAATTTTAATTTAATTTTAACTCCTAACCCTAATCCTAACCCTAACCCTAACCCTAACCCTAACCCTAACCCTAACCCTAACCCTAACCCTAACCCTAACCCTAACCCTAACCCTAACCCTAACCCTAACCCTAACCCTAACCCTAACCCTAACCCTAACCCTAACCCTAACCCTAACCCTAACCCTAACCCTAACCCTAACCCTAACCCTAACCCTAACCCTAACCCTAACCCTAACCCTAACCCTAACCCTAACCCTAACCCTAACCCTAACCCTAACCCTAACCCTAACCCTAACCCTAACCCTAACCCTAACCCTAACCCTAACCCTAACCCTAACCCTAACCCTAACCCTAACCCTAACCCTAACCCTAACCCTAACCCTAACCCTAACCCTAACCCTAACCCTAACCCTAACCCTAACCCTAACCCTAACCCTAACCCTAACCCTAACCCTAACCCTAACCCTAACCCTAACCCTAACCCTAACCCTAACCCTAACCCTAACCCTAACCCTAACCCTAACCCTAACCCTAACCCTAACCCTAACCCTAACCCTAACCCTAACCCTAACCCTAACCCTAACCCTAACCCTAACCCTAACCCTAACCCTAACCCTAACCCTAACCCTAACCCTAACCCTAACCCTAACCCTAACCCTAACCCTAACCCTAACCCTAACCCTAACCCTAACCCTAACCCTAACCCTAACCCTAACCCTAACCCTAACCCTAACCCTAACCCTAACCCTAACCCTAACCCTAACCCTAACCCTAACCCTAACCCTAACCCTAACCCTAACCCTAACCCTAACCCTAACCCTAACCCTAACCCTAACCCTAACCCTAACCCTAACCCTAACCCTAACCCTAACCCTAACCCTAACCCTAACCCTAACCCTAACCCTAACCCTAACCCTAACCCTAACCCTAACCCTAACCCTAACCCTAACCCTAACCCTAACCCTAACCCTAACCCTAACCCTAACCCTAACCCTAACCCTAACCCTAACCCTAACCCTAACCCTAACCCTAACCCTAACCCTAACCCTAACCCTAACCCTAACCCTAACCCTAACCCTAACCCTAACCCTAACCCTAACCCTAACCCTAACCCTAACCCTAACCCTAACCCTAACCCTAACCCTAACCCTAACCCTAACCCTAACCCTAACCCTAACCCTAACCCTAACCCTAACCCTAACCCTAACCCTAACCCTAACCCTAACCCTAACCCTAATGACGGTAGGCGCTGCGCGAAAAGACTCTTGTGTTAGATCTCCGTCTTACGTCTGGCCCATGGTAGCCAGGTAACATGTCTATGTAGGTCTACCTAGTGGTGGGGTCCAGAGGAAAGACCCGAGAAGCATAAAGGAAAGAGAGAGGGAATGTATGGGTATCGTTCTTGTGATTCATCTTGTTCAGTGTGTAGGAAATGCCAGATAAATCAGGGGTCGTCGTAAACGATCATACATCTTCAGAATAGATATGGAAAATCTGATACCAACAAACCTTATAACAACAGTGTACAAGAAAAAGCCACAAAAGTACTAGTTGGGGTTTTGTATACAGAAACATTTAATCTTTTGGAAACCTTACAAAATAAATTAAAAATCGCTCTCATTGTATAAATACTTAAAATAAATCATTATTAATATTTTATCCATTAAAAAAGAAATAACTTAGTGGTGCATTACAAAAATATAAAATCAAAAATTAGAATTACAATTAATCTCACTGGTGTCAAACATATATACATACTTTACCATTTTCATTTTACCAAATACAAGAATCACGTTTTAAATCATTTTACTTCTATGATGCTCTATTATTAGGACGGTGTACGCCGTGCTCATGTAGCGCGACGACGCTCTTCCTACAGGTGCGGGCGGGCGGGCCTTTAAAAAACGTGTGTAGGGTGTTTACCTTAGACAGGGGTGTGAAAAACAGGAGAAAGTAGGGTAATTTGCACTGTACAGTACAGGGGAACACTCCCGAGTATCCGGTAGTCAGTACAGCCATACAGGCCGTACGTTTCCCGGGATACCCTCTGTGACCCCCCCTTTTTTCCATTTTCACAAATGTCACCATCCTTACGGTGCAGTCCCACCATGGAATAAGCTTTTCGTCATCCCGGCCCCTTCTACAGGGGATTTCTTCGAAGCCCCCGCCCTAGCAAAGATTACCCGTAGAAAAGCATAGGGAAACTTTTTGGTCGATTTTCGAGGAAAAAGATTTTTTCCATTTTGTGCAAACTCGTGTGCCAACACCAAATGTCCACATCAACCCAAAACCAAGATGTGCATTTATACCATTCCAGTGTATAAAACGTACACACTCTTGCTTCTGATGAGGTCTGTTTGTTCAAACTTCTACTGGTCCCAAAGTCGCTTCTGGTGTAGTGTCCAAAATCATCAGCCTTTCCAGAGCACGTTCGGGCACTTTGGCGACCTCCACCCGAACACACCAAATTTCCGTATTTTCTCAAAATACACCTACGCATTCTGAAAACCACTTTTAGCGCACGTGTACATTCTTACTTTTCAGGAATACGATTTGATCAAGGTTATTGTGGTCCCAAAGCGCACCTTCGTCACGATTTTGACCCATTTTTGGTCATGTCCAAAACCGGGGGTCACCAGCACACTTTTTGGCCACTTGGGCGACCAAAATCCAAAATCACCAAATATCCAAATCTGTTCAAAATGCACCGGCGACTACTCCATAACGCCTATTTTGCACATCTCAACTCTCCTCTCTAGTAGTGGTGATTAAGTCTTACTTGTCCGTGGCTCAAAGTCGGACTTGGCGAAAATCCCAAAATTTCCACAGTAGCATCCCAGAGGGGTAACATGGCCGGTATGATCCTAGGGTCACCCATAGAAATTTTTTCCTATGGCCCGATCGTCATCTTCCTATCCGAGGCCCGGATCCCTGAACCCTAACCCTAACCCTAACCCTAACCCTAACCCTAATGACGGAGGGCTACGGAGACTGGGAAGACAGCGTATGGTCACACGTTTTCAAGACACACACACTTTATTCGTATCTGGATATCTTTCTTGTGAGTCGAGAAAAAACAGAGAGAGACCAGACAGCGTAGCAGAGAAAGAGAATGTATTCACCGTTTTCGGGCAGCAGGCTGCCGGTCAAACACATACATTAGAAGGCAAGAAGAACTGGGCACTCAGTCCTCTTCTACACCCCCTCTCTCCGCAGGTCACGCCGTGGCTAACGTCTTATCCCCATAGTGGTTATTATTATTATGAATGATTGTTAATGGTGGATGACACCATTATTATTATTACTACTACTACTAAGTCAGTCAACGAAACCTAATCCTCTGCCAGCTGGCAAAATTTTTCCTTGAGACTGGGCAAACGCAGACCAGAAGCATCCGACGTTCGTATTTCCCCAAAGCTATTATGGTGATGAAACACTCGGGAGAGGGTATCCGCCGGATTCTGTGGACCGGCAATGTAGAAATAGGCCACCAGAATCCCTTCCGTGTACAACATGTTGTAGGTCAGCTCAAACAAACGGTTCAGCGTATAGCCTCGTCCGATGCCCCCAAAACCGTTGAGTTTCCGCTGTGCCGCCACAATCGCCTCGTGATCCTTCACGACCGCCACGCGTTTACATGTGGTCAACACTCGAGTCTCTATTAGGTATTGCAGGACCTCCACAATGCACCTTGGTTCTGCATGGGCACTGTGCTTCCGATTAAACCAAGTCGTGCGCTCTTCGCCTCTAGGTCCGTAGTAGCGATTCACTACCAACTCGTCGACCCACGCCTTCTGCAGCCCCGTCGTTTCACCGGTCTGCGTATCGTGTACAATGGCACCCCATCCGGCATCGGAAGCATCCGTGTAAACGATAAAGTCATACGCATTCTCACCGTACGTGACTTCCATCTTATCCGACACCCTTGCGTACTCGTTGCGGGACAGCAAGTCTATTACCCGCCGTAACTCCTCCTGCACCGATGGGGCCACGTGGTTTAGTGCCACGTCCCACTCGCCGCCAGTTCGGCTCACCTCTGTGTAAACGGCACGATACACCTTCAATAAGAAGAATAAGCCTGCTGGATTCTTATTGGTCGTGTGGAACGCAAACAGCACTAAGCTGATCATGCTGACAAAGCTTCGACACGTGTAGTAGGGGCACTTCCGCATGCATAGGTTTAGCTTGGCTACTGTCTTTGTGGAGTTTCGTACCACTCGCTCCTTCAGCCTAGTGTCCCACGCATACTCCTCTCCGAGAAACGTGTTGTTCGCCAATGCCATGCTCAGGAGATCATCACTTGAGGTGCTAAGTAGTACATCCCGGTCCGGTGAAGTCTCCAGATTCACAGATCGTATGCGTTCCAAAATGCGTCTCACCGTCACCACAAACACTTCTTCCTCTCCTTCACGACCACCTATAATAATGTTGTCTATCATGGTTAAAATGGTCAACGGTGTGTCTATATCGACAATGGTGGAAGTAATAATTTGTCCAACCATCACATTCCACCGGGCCCCAGTGGGAAGCGTCCTCAACCGGTAGTACTGTCGGTCCTTACCCAAGAAAACAAACTTGTTCCGTACATGGACGTCATGTAGCGGAATCGCATCATAGAAGCTATTAAAGTCTATCTGCAACAGCCACTTGCAGTGTCTCAACGCTTGTCTCTTCTCTAGACGACCGAGGCTTTCAACTCTTGGGATAGTTTCCACGTCGACAATGCTATTCAAAATAGGTTCTGTAATGAGACGTCGACGTCCCTTCAGCTCCGTCACATAAAACGCGTTGACACTGTGATACTCGCTTGGTAATCTTCCAAACCGCGTTCGCGGTCCACCATCGCTGCTGCGCGCATACTGGTCCAAAGCTCGGTTCAACTCGTCACACAGCTCAAACTTTCCTCGCTCGACCGCCAACCGGACGTCCTCCATAGAAAGGGAGGTGGTCTTTATCGTTCGTGATGTGCGCATGCCACGGTAGTAGTCCGGTTGTAGAAACTTCTGCACTGCAATCAACATATCCATCGTTTTACTGTGTGCCACAGAAAGGCGTAACAGACTCTGTATATCCAGTAAGGAAGGGCACTTCAAGTGTAGTGGCCACTGTGGACTGGGATGCCGCTGCATCGTCTCTAGTCTGGTACGCCAACTATACGCTTCTTCAAAGTTGCCTTCCCGTTCAAACAAGACAATCATCTCCTCTACGATCGAACCCTCTTTTAGCCCTAGATCCCGTGTCTTCGGTGCCTTGGCGCCTAGTTCAAAGGACGTCGGAGGCGGCGGAGGGCGACCGCGGCGTGTTCCTGTAGGCCGACGTCCCCCCTCGTTGGTTGGCGGCCAACGCCCAGGTATCGATGCAGGGTTTCCAACCTCGTATGGCCGCTGATCGCCATCAACTCTCCTTCGGTCAGACCCTGTTCCGCCAGAAAACACAAGGCGCTCTTTCGTATCGACGGTACAATGGCTCTTTCCTTCACCTGCTTCAAGGCCCACAAAGCCTCCTCGCGTCGGTCCTTGGTCTTTGGAAACAGTAGCTGGTTCGTTCGTCGGTGCGTCATCAACTGGTGCAATTGATCCGCATCCTCTCGGGGGATCGCCGTATGGATTATGTACGTAACGCGAAAATAAGCGCCCTTTCCTCTTTTCATAGTCACGGAGATGGGTATCATATCCGACCCTAGTTGTGGCGAGAGGAGGGTGGTGGTCTGGGCGTCCGGGGTAGCGCCGGTTTGAAACCAAACATCCCGGATCTTGAGCTTGTCCAAGTCTCCTGCCCGAGCCGCTGTACACCACATTAACCTTAGGTACAAAGCAGTCAGTGGCATCGTGTGGCGAATCTTTCGATGTAAGTCCTGGAATTGACTCACACGGATGACTGCCGTCTCCTTCGAGTCGGACCGCTGCTGCATCCACTTGGAAAACTTGACCGTCTCCACCCATCTTGGGTACGTCTTGAGATCGATGCCGCACTCCTGATTCGAGTACAGAGGAAGATTGATCAACGCCGACTGAATCAACATCAACTTGCGGACAAACGTCGCCCAGGTGTAACTTCGCGCCACTGCATCTTTCGCCAGCATGTCGATCACCACCTCGTCTACCGGGGAACACAGGTATGCGGAAGGTAGCTTTTGGAACCGTTGAAGCCATTTGAGGCGTAGCGCCTGTTCCCCGCTCTCCTTCTTGTTGAAGTACAACGGGTGCTCGTGGGGGTTTAGTATCCACAATCTCGGGCAGACAGACCCCCACATGGTTCGTCCTTGTCCGTCTAACCGCCTGCCCGACCGGTTTTTTGGAGTGGTATCTGTATGCCCAAGGTAAGTCCCTGCGTTGTCGGATGGGTCCACCTCCATGGCGTTGTCCTGTATCACTTCTTCCGCCTCTAGCGGTATAGTTTCGTATCGTGCGGCAGATGTCGCCGTCGTATGAATAACTTCTGGTTCTGGTGGTGGGACAGCTGATGTCGCCGTCGTCTGATGAATTCCTGATTCTGGTGATGGGACAGCCGATGTCGCCGTCGTCTGTTGAATTCTTGATTCTGGTGGTGGGACAGCCGATGTCGCCGTCGTCTGATGAATGCTTGATTCTGGTGGTGGGACAGAAAATGGAACGTCATCGGGACTATTCACGTACAATCCCACCAGAGCGCACTCACTTCTTGTGCACAACTCGTAATGGTCGTTCACAAAACACGCTCCAACCACAAACTTCCGATGACCAACGCTCTCTGGAAGCTGAATAGTCGGTTCGTTGCCTTTCTGAAGAAACAGGGGTCCTGGGCGAGCGGTGCCTACCACCTCTGGTTCACCTTCTCTGTTGGCTTTGCCGAACGGGTGTGGTTGATACCCATACAAGTACAAAAGGTCCGCCACATCGTTGGTAGAACCAGAGGCAAGCTTCTTTTTGCCGGCCTGGGATGTTAAGTTGGTACACTATACCAAGCGTTTCTTGCCTTCATTACTACAGTAAAAAAAATATTGAAGGAGCGAATGTCGCTCACTTTCATTTTGGCCACCCTCCACAATAGGAGAGTACAAGATGTCTTGTACGGCCGCCACGAATGCCGGCTTTGGGGAGGGATTTGCAACATACTCGGAGAGGAAGTCTCTCAAACGTCTTATTTTGCTCTTTAGATCCTTAATGGGCGATCTAAAAAATATGCCCGCGTAGACGGCGAACATATAGAGTCCGCAGTCCATGCTGTCCCTTTCTTGACGCTGTATGCTCTGTTCTTTCACCTCAATATTTAATTTCTTGAGGAAGACTCGGTCAATGTCTCGCCTCACTTGATGGGAGGGAGCCGAGTCGTAATACACCAGTGTCGGTGTACCGTCGGAACGGATGCGAAGGACAGACGCGACCCAGTGGCTTCTCGTGTAGATTGGAATGAATACCATCTTCCCGTAGTCCGCCAGACGGACAATCTTCTGCAGATACTCGGGGGTCTCCTCGAGAATAGAAACACATGCCACCGTGATGATGTTTTTGTTGTTGAACAGATTTAGGAGAGTGTTCAGCTCCTTTGATCCGCATCCTAGAATCTTAAAAATTTATAAAAATACTTTACTATATAATAAAAAAGACAATGAAACTAAAAATGAACAAATTTTGTTCTCCGTCCTCCCAAAATACAATTTTGATGTTGGAGTGACTTATCGCAATGCACGGCATAAATTTACAAAGTCACTCGATTAAAAATAAAAAGAAAAAGTTATTTTTTACCAAAAACATTTTAGGCGTCGCTGATCGTTCCGATCCAGCGCTACCGTTTGGAACGGCTAATCTTAACAAAAATACGTACGCTCGCCCCAACAGAAAACTTCAAAGAAGGACGAATGTTCTAGCACCAATGATTCGATAATCATTAACCAGATAAGAGAAAGTAAACGCATATGCGAAACGATTGAAGGAGTTACCTTCTCAAATGAAAACCTCGTCAATGGAGTCACTGCTTACTGTAGAAAAATAGATCTTGTGAGCAGGGACAACAAGAATTCACCACGACCCAACCATACAGTCCTTAAACAGTAACAGTACAACAACACGTGCTCAGAAATGGTACCAGGGCCATGAGGATCGAATCAAAGATAAACAATCGTATTAAATCACTGATTCACCTATCAATCACCAAACCTTGTACACGACGTAACATCGAAAGATGTGCAATACTGCAACACGAAACGGCACCGTGGAACGCGTGTTTAGTGTCTTGAAAACACTCTTTCAAAAGATTGTCAGTGCCATGTTTCACATTCTCTGCATTGCCATATTCATGACCTCATGACTGACAAAAAGCCTCACAAACCATGGGATTCTGTATATAAAAAAAAAAAGAAAGGCTAAAATGAAACGATTCTATTAGAGGTAGAAGAAAAATGGTGAACGCATCATAGTAGAAACAGGATATAGTATTTTAACTCTTTCAGCTTGATCTGTTCAACAAAACAAATAAAAAATATAATGAGTGATGCTTCAATTTAATACTAATTAGTTTTGACGCACTATACGAAAACCCCTAAATACAATAAAGAACACCACCACTTCCCTTCAGGAGTGGGGTAAAAAGAACCTCTTTTGTACTCATTTTATGGCAATTACCACCTCTCTAATACCGACAGCTCTAAACAGCCCTACCAATGACCTACATTCAGTGACTGAAAAGCTTCTGGAAGTTCGTTGGACGAAATTAAAGTACCCCTGGCGTATATTGTCTCGAGTTGTGGTAAATCTGACAAAGATTTGAGGCTGTTTAGTCTTCTGCAATACGTCACATCTAGTGATTCTAGTGCCACACACCCAACAAGACCACTGACATCACTAATTCCTGAATATTGAGCTTCCACAGTCGTTAACTTTGGTAGTCCTGCAACACCTTTCAGAGAGTCGAGATTAGCGCACCAACTAACATTAAGTTTCGTCAAGTTCAGACATCCTGTTAAACCACCACTGTTAGTAACGCCAGAATGTTCATCCATCACTATAATTTGACTCTGTAGACCATATGAGCCATCTAGGCTTTTCAAATGCTGACACTTAGAAACGCTTAGTTCCTCCAGCGCCACACATTGTGCTAAAGCAGGGAGACTTTTAATCTTACACCCATTTGCACGGAGTATTTTCAGCTTTTTTAGGGCAGTCAAGCCTTCTAAACTAGACAAACCGTAGCAGTAACTCACGACCAATACCTCCAGCGCAACACAAGTGGATAGGGCGGTCACGCTCGTTATGCCAGTAGAGCTGAAAATAGCCTTTTTTAGCTGCGGCAGGCCGGAAACTCCGTCCAGCGAGTTTAGGTTTTCGCATTCGCCCACGTCCAGCGTTGTCAAAGCGATGCACCCGGTGAGACCCCGAATGCTTTTAATGCCAGAATTTTTAGCGTTAATGGACTTGAGGCTCTGTAACCCCGAGAGGCCATCTAACGTCTCCAGCGCTTTACACTCACTTACATCCACTTCCACGAGAGACAAGCACCCTGCTAGACCCCGAATGTTAGTGATCCCAGACTTTTCGGCCTTCACCGTTTTCAGATTCTTTAACCCAGATAGTCCATCCAACGTTTGGAGACTTTTACAGCTATCCGCGTCAATCGCCTTGAGAGCCACACACCCAGAAAGCGCCCGAATGTCCGTTACCCCAGTGTAAGCCGCACGCACCTCCACGAGATGCTTCAGCCCTGAAAGCCCCTCTAGGGAAGTCAGGCCCTTGCAGAAACTCACATTTGCGTACAACAGCGAAGCGCACCCGGACAACGCACGAACGTCCGTAATACTCGTACTTGATGCCTCCACAACCTCCAACTGTTTCAACCCCGACAGGCCATCCAAGGAACTGAGCCGTTCGCATCCGCTTACTTCTACTGTTTTTAGCGCCACGCAACCACTCAGAGCAGAAATGTCGGTCATAGCACAGTGACTGGCATTAAGGGTCTTCAAGTTTTGCAAGCCGGACAAGCCCTGGATGCAGGATAACTCTTCGCAGCCAAATACATTGGCATCCTCCAATGCCACGCACCCCGTTAGGTCCCCAATGCTCTCAATTCCACTTTCACTGGCATCCACACTCACCAGAGTCTTCAAACCTGAGAGGCCGTCAAGATTCATTAAACTTTTGCAGTTACTCACGTCAACACTCAACCACCCATCCCCATCGGGTAGACCATCAATGTCCCAAATCCCGCTGTTGTTAGCGTCTACAGATCGAAGATTCCGGGATTCGGACAACCCGCACAGCACGCCCAAGTTTTCACAGTTGTTCACGTCTACCACCTCCAGGGACACACATCCAGACAGTCCTCCCATACAACCTATACCGGAAAATTTTGCATCTACTGTCCTTAAGTTGGGTAGTCCAGACAGCCCGTCAAGCGAGCCCAACTGTTCGCAATCGGAGACGTCCACCCTCTCCAACGCCACACATCCGGCTAGTCCGCTAATATCATCAATGTCTAGTCCGCTAATATCATCAATGTACTGTAGGAGGCCAAAACTTCTCTAAGATTCTGTAATCCAGAAAGGCCTTCGAGACTGGTCAAACTTTTACAACAAGAGACATCCAAAAGCTGCAGTGACAAGCACCCAGTTAGGCATTCAATACTCTCAATTCCGCTGTGGCTGGCATTGACGATCTGGAGGTTCTTGAGCCCGGACAGTCCGACAAGAGAGTTTAAATTTCTGCTGGAACATACGTTCACCGACTCCAGCGAGGTACAACCAGAAAGAAAAGCAACACTTGTGATACCGCAGCCCCTCAATACAACATGTTTCAGGTTTTGAAGCTTCCATAACGCTTCCGGTGAAGTCACATCATGGGAATACTCCACGGATACACTAGTGAGGTTAGGACAGGTTGACAGGGGGTCAAGGGTAAAGGCGCCATCACAAGACGACAAATCCACTCTTCTCAACCGACCAAGTCTCCCCAACGCTTCTAAAGTTGTCAAAGTACAACGATCTAGGAGAACCCCATCCGATCGCTTTAACAGAACAGCGAAAGGGAGAAGAGATTGAACCTTCTTGATCCTCACGTGAAACAAATGCTCAACTTTACTTTTACAAAGTTGTTGGGAGAGTGTTTCCCATATAGGAATGTCGGCCAATGATTCTGTACCGTTGAACTCGACTACAATTTGCACCGGATACTCACGCTGTCTCTTCACCCACCACTGAACACGCTTCAGAGACGCCACGTCTGAAGAATGCGCGTACACCACGCGTCTTAAACCATCATCACCTGATGTAACGTTACAGCGGAGTATACCTTTTTCATGGCGCTCCCCGTACTCTCTTGCACGAGAATTGACAGCCGCGAGAGCAAGTGGGGGAGACTCCTCAAAGTAATCCATATATTGAGAAATATCCTGAAGGAACGACATGGACTGAAGCAAAAAAAAAAAAAAAAAATACTAATTACTAATTACTAAATGCTGATCAAAACAAAGAGAAGAACAGTGAACAATTGAAACATGAAAAATGGTAAAACTACGCAGAGGGGGACATCTTAATCACGTAATCGAACATATTTAGCCCTTCGGTGTCAACTGGGAGAACCCCAATGACTTTTCTCCGAAAGTCAAAGGGGAACACAGCACCAATCAAAAAATGAAAAACAAAAAGAATAAAAAATGCCTAAACGGATACTTCCGTAGACCGTTCAAAAGAACCTCAAATAAAGAGGATCGCATCCGGGTCGTTTCAACGGAAATACCGCACGGGACAGTTTTGAACGGACTCCACATATTCCCCCTTTTGATCGACATGGCTTGTTTATCTTCACCCACAGCCATGTGATTGTGTCAACATCCTTGTTGTAGAGAAGGGAAAATGATTACATGGAGACCGAGTAAATAGGATCCGGGCTGTTGATCATATCACTGATTAAGAACGTGGAAACTCTCGTGGGACAAATAAAGCGATACTTCTCGGCAAAAGAAGTACCTTCCCCGAAGTGCTTTGAGATGTGGCCCTCATCGGTCGGATTACCATTAACAGCCCTGTATATCCACGGACACCAGCTGACTTCATCCAGCACAATGAAGGCGGTTTTGAATAGGTTCTTGGACTTCATCCCCGAGGTGAACGGTACGGCATCTTTAATAAAACCACACAGCCAATCGTGACACTGCATGGCTCTTAGTCTTCGTAGGGTAACCTTTTCGGTAGTGCATTCCTTAATACAAACTTCCAGAAAATCGTTGGATTGGTACGTGCCGTACAAACCCTTGTACTCCTCTTCCTTCTTCTTCCACATGTCTTTCATGACCTTTACAGCTTTTTTAGTGTCCTCATCTTTTTCTTCAAGCGCCTTATTCCAGTGAACAATGTTTTCACGGCTCACTTTAATAAAGACGGTCAGAACGTCGTCTTGCTTCAGCTGTCCGTATTTTGCACGGTAAAACTTGGGGCACTGAAGCGCCGCTCGAGTCTTACCAGAACCGCCCTCGCCACCAATAAATAGCGTGTGCACTGCGTGCTTGGATGCACCCGTGGCCCAATTATTGATTTCGATGGCAGACCCATCATGGACAAAAGGAGCCGACCGGTAGAGTGCTCTCAATTCCTCCTCAGCGTTTGTAATAAGGCAACAACCGAAGGCTGCTGCCAGTTCACCCGGGCAGGTTTTTCGTACATGGTCACAAAAGCAGAGGTCGCAATCGTCGGGGTCCGCTTTTGGATCTGTCGTTAGAGGGGAGAGAGTCTTAGTTTCATTGGAGTCTGCTGTTACACTCTTGGAGGAAGAAGCTCTTTTTTTCTCGTTAACTTTTACCGTTGTGACGGAAGTGTCGTCCCTTGCGCGCTTCGCGGTAACCTTCTTGGGTTTAGCTTTAGCTGACTTTTGACGGTTAGCTTTAGGCGGCATTTTTTAATGAAGAGGTAAAGGAAATAAAGCCTAAAGCGGAGTGGAGAGAGAAGATAACGAAAGAAACGGTACATCATCGGGAAAACTTTTAGTGCCCAAAAGTGGACCCGCGAATGAATTTAGACAGTGAGAAAACGTCATTCTAGACATGCATAAAAACACCGACGTCCCAACTCGCCCTCTGGCACAGAGATGAAAACCACTATCTTACACTGTCTCTAGTGATGCTTGTTGTGTCCTTTTCTTTCCTTCTCCTTTAGGGGGCAGTCCCACCGAATCCACGGTCAACCTCCTCCACACAAACCGCTATTAGCATCTTCCCGCCATCGAAGAAGAAACAACAACAAAAAAAAAAAAAAAAAAGAAGCAACCACTAAAACGCAGCTCTGTTGTACTTTGATGGAAAGCATAAAATAAATAACGAATACCTCTGAGGGAAAAAAAAAGGCAGAGAATAGGAAAAACACGCTACCTTGGAAGAGTGCTCGTGTCACCTCAAACAGTACGGAGAAGAGGTCGTGAAGACTTCGTGCAAACCGTCCTCGGCCCTTCGGTATCAACGCGCACGAATTTTCGCTGTATGTACCACACCTGTAAATACCATATTGCATGAAAGAGAACATGCTTTCACCTTACACTGAGAAGTTAAACAGAGCACACCCGTTTCGCCCTTGCTTCGCGTAAAACTCTTGATCCGTTCAGCAGTTGAGGCGCGGGGACAACGGACTTCTGTTAGCACATACGAAATGCTGTCAGTGGCGGAGAAAGGATTTTTACGCTTTGGTATCAACAAGCCTGAATAAACAAATAAATGCATCGCGTGACAAAACACCCACGCACATCTTGCCAGGGTTAACCTGATGCTCCCTTTCATCCAGATCTCATGGAAACACATAATCAGGGTTTGGACCGTTTATTGGACTATTCACCCGGCCACGAAGGAAGAGACGCTGATGCATCTAGTGACGTCTCGTAATACTGGGGAAAACGAACTCAGCCCGCTGGACGGTTAGATGCCTCGCACTGCACCAGGTGACGCCAGTTCACCGTATGCTTGTGCACGAAATCCATTGACCGCCTCCTCAGTCGCGGCAGCAGCATGCTTGCCATCCACCTTGTGCTTACGGCGGTAGCACAGAAATATCACAGGAAACAGAATAAACAGAACCACAACGGCGCACCCCACCACAATGCCGACTATGGCACCGGTGGACAAGACCGACTTCGTCGTTTCATCCGAACAAGGAGTGCAATTTTCCTACGCCAGAGACGCGTTGCGTCTGGCTAAGGAAGTGTAAGAAGAATAGAGGTTGTCTTGGGGATCTCTCCAGCTGGGCGGCGCGCAACCTGTCAAATGTGGATTGTTCTCCAATGCAACGTCGCTCATCGAAGGTATTTTTTGGGAAGTGTAGGACTCTGGAATACACCCGCTCAGTTGATTGTCGTTGAAAAACAACTGAGAAAGCTTAGGCATATTACTCCATTGTGCCGACAGTGTACCCGGAAGGTGGTTTAACGAAAGGTCCACACGCGTTAAGTCACTCAAGTATTTCCACTCCGGCGGGATTGAGCCGTAAAGCCGCTTTGCCGAAATTTCCAAATATCTAAGGGAAGGCATGGAACTCCACTCCGGCGGGAGTGTACCGGTAAAATGGTTGGCGTGAAGATGCAAAGTCTGCAGTGCAGTCATGGAACTCCACTCTGGTGGGACGGTACCCCAAAGTCGATTCTCAAACAAGGATAAACCCGTGAGCTTCGTTAGGCGACTCCACTCGGTAGAAAGTGTGCCGGTCAATGCGCAGGACCGCAAGTCAACCAATGTAAGCGAGTTTATTCGTCCCCACGCTGCCGGAAGAGATCCAGTGAGCGTTTCGCAGGTGCGACACCGTATTTTTGTGATTATCATGTCTTCATAACTGTACGAACTGAAAGAACCCTTAGTATGGTCGGGCAATGTTCTGGCAGAGGCAGTAAAGGAAGGAACCGTCTTAAAGTCGATTTCTGTCACAACACCATTGTCACACGTGATACCACTAGTGGTACAAACATTACTGGTGGTGACACCAGAAATGCCCATTTTGGTCAACAAATTCGCCATGTAGGCGATGGAGTCATCGGCGGTTACTGATACGAGCAATAACAGACCCGTCAACAGGATGGTACGGACGGAATGACGGGGCGGAGATGTCATTCAGGATCAAAAAATGAAAGAGGGGTAAAAAAAAAAAAAAAAAGGTAGTGATTGAGCAAAAGCAAAGGAAAACAAAAACTTAACAACGAGCGAAGGAGAAAGAGTAGATCCACGGTGGTCAAGTCGGTTCAACTTTTGCGTTTCTGACATGTTTTTTTTTTTTTTTTTTTTTTTTTGAAGAATAGTACATTTTATCCTAAATGGCAAGTACAACCACGACGGACCCGGCAATCAACAGACTTACTAAACTCCTATAAACAAACGGTAGATCCTGAAGCACGCCGGTGGGAATATCAATGCAGTACTTTGGCGTTTCTCCGTAGTACTCGTCCCCTCTTTTCACTTGAAATGGCCCCACACAACGGTTCACGTACGAAGACTCCCCATTGACGAGTTTCCATAAACTGAACTCCGCCTTCGCGTCGAGATGTTCATACCTGGCGTGGATGGGGAGACGGAGTTGCCCGGTCCCCTTAAAATCAGAGGAACTCTTCTTTGCAATCATGATAACCACTTGATTCTCACTGTAATTAATGTTAAACACCGGGGCCTCGATATCAAATGGCGTCACTGAGTCCGCAATAACGAGAAATTCCGACGTCCTGTCCTCGCCGTTGACGAACACCTGCGATTGACTTTGCACCTCTTCAATATCGAAGAAAAAAGAAGGGTCAAGAGACGTGATGACGCCGGTATCGTTCGAGTCTACCGGTACCTCCAAGTTGAGGCGCATGTGAAATCCACTTCCTAGAAACCCGAGTGGTTCACCCGCCACCATCACGAGGGCGCACAAAAAAACGAACAGGGCTGAAATTGTCATCTGGTGTTGCGTTTCTTTCAAAGACTAGAGATGTGTGGAGAGAGAGAAAGCAGGTGAGATGCATAAAAGGGTGGGTTTTCTTTTAAACATGGAGCAGACACCGAATGACGCACCGGAGCCACACCACTTTAGTACTACGGTTCATAGGGAGGAATGTAATCATAATAATAATAGATGCTACGAAGCTACTTCATTTCTTGAAGAACGCCGCAATCCTTGATCGCGGCCGTGCGTGTAGGACGGCCATTAGGGGTCCCAAACGACTCCAACTGCTTGACATTTTCGTAGCCCTTTACCACCTGACCGAACACCACGTGTTTACCGTCCAGCCACGGGCAGGCGACCGTGCACAGAAAAAACTGCGAGCCGTTTGTGTTTCGACCAGCGTTAGCCATCGACAGAATGCCGGGACCCTTGTGCTTGCCGGCCTTTCCCGAGAACGACTCGTCCTTAAAACGAACCCCGTATAAGGAGCAGCCACCTGTTCCATTTCCCTTTGTAATGTCACCCCCCTGAATCATGAAGTCGGGAATAATGCGGTGAAACACGCAACCCTTGTAATGGAGGGGAAGACCTTCGGGTGTCTTCTTGGTTCCCCCACGGCACAGCTCCCTGAAGCTTCGCGCCGTAATGGGCACCATATCGTCAAAAAGCTCCATCTCAATGCGGCCGATGGTCGCCTCGCTTGTTCCGCCAAAGAAGGAATAACCCGTCTGCTCCACCACGTCGAAGAATACCTTGGAGTTATCGGGGTTCGTGGGGTAGGGTTGAAGGTACGCGGTCGAGGCCTGCGCCGCGGTATTCCTGTACGAGTGCACCAACGCCCCAAACGCGGCAGCGCCGAGTGCTTTAAGAGCCATGTATTCACAATCCTCTATAATCTTCGGGTAAAGAGAGAAGAGAGAGAGAGAGAGAGAGGCGAAAGATAGAGCTAGAAATCAGACACACCATGATGCCACTCGTGAAACCGCAGTCGAGCCCACGCTTGTTCCGCTCTACATGGAACGAATACAAATTTTCAAAAAGCTCTCCTTGTTCATGATGGAAAACATTAGAAATAGATTCGGTGGGCGCAATACCCATCCGGGTTGACTTCCAAGTAGTTTTGGTGGTCTTGTCTGGCGGGGTAAAACACACCGGCCTTTTCCACAGAGGTAACGCAAGGTTGTCCACCAAACGCTTTGGAGAACACCTCATGTAGCGCCTTGTCCTTTCCGTTCAGACGCGCAATGTAGTCCTCTGCATTTTTTTTCTGCTCCTCACTGTGATAAAATATGGCGCTTCGATAATTGGTACCGATATCCCCTTCTTGGCGATTCAGCGTGGTGGAGTTGTGTATTTTAAACAAGTACTCCAAAAGATCATTGTAGGATACCTTTTCAGGGTCATAGGTGAAGTGCAACACCTCCGCGTGTCCAGTGTCGCCCTTTTTGACTTCCTCGTAGGTAAGACCAGGCTTATCCACGCCGCCCATGAAGCCGACCTGGTGTGTCAACAGGGCGTCTTTGAATTTTCGAACAAAGAAGTGCTCTGTTCCCCAGTAGCACCCAGCGGCAAAAGTGGCAGTTACACCGGCCATTCGACAAGATGTTTGGGAAAATACAAAAAAAGCAAAACGGATGAAGGAAACTACAAGACATAAGAGAGGAAGAAGAAGAAGAGCAGTGAGCGTGCGGTTGTGGCCCATATGGCGGGGCATCACTTGTTCATATATACATATATCGTTACATTTTAAAAAGAATCAGCGCGGTTGATGAATGTCTATTGATCTAGCAAACCAAATGTATATGTATCCGTGCGTACGCAAAGCACTCCACTCCCTCCCTCTCTCTCCCTCTATTCAAAACTCTGTAAATTCATCCTTCGCCGTAGCGGCGCTTTGTTCCCTGCAATCGTACGTGAAAAAGTTCTTTGAACTAAGAAGAATGGGCAACACCGTGGCCTGTTGACCGGAACGCATCAAGTCGTCAAACGTGATGCACTCATGCCATTCCGGGTTGATCATGTCCACAATCTCGGAAAGAATACAGTTGGCGGATAAGCCGCTCATCAAACCATTGGTGTTCAGTTCATTGGAAAGTTCCTTGCAAAACGCGTAGAGGGCTGTCACGTCAATGTGGTCCTTGGTGTCGGCAATATCTAATACTTTCCAAATGTACTTGATCGCGGGGAGGGTCGCCGCATGTTCAGTGGCAATCACAAAATTGAGGTAGGTCTTGTAGTCCATGATGTGTCGCTTGCCGCTGTGAGGGACGTGGCACTCGAACACGCGGTCGATTGCCAGCTTCGTGAAGCTCGCGCTACTGTAGTTGTACAACTCCCCCACCGTCAGAACCCCGTCCCCGTCCAGATCCAGAAACGTAAAGTGCTCATAAATCCGGCACATGAGGGGGAGCGAAAACCAATTGTCCATATTGAGGCAATCCTCCCCAAAGTAGTCTGCCGACCCAGAGTTCCAGAAAATACCACTTCGCCTCAAGGAGAGTGTCTCCCCACCCTGAACCAGTTTCACCTTGTACAGGTCGTGTAGGTCACTTCCTTCCCCGTCGAAGGAAATGACCACCGCCGGGACCGTGTCATCCGCATCGGCGCTGGCGTGTGTGAGGGCCGCACTTACTTCGACCGGGCAGCCTACTGGGAATCCCACCACCGCATCTTTCGGGTCGGTCTCAAACATGCGAAGCAGCTCAGAGAACACTTCGCTGCGCATGATAGACTCAATTGAGATGGCGCCCACGTTACGGGTGTCACACATAAAAAACACCTTTCGACTGGCGTGGCACAGGTAATATGGCAGCATCCACGGCGGTACGTCACGAACAAAGCGCATGTTCGGGATTAAACTTTTAATAAAGCGTTCCACATCCGTCTGCGTCAACCCGTTCGAGAGCGGAGAGGAGATGCTCGGAGGGCAACACAACTCCCTTTCACCGCTTTTATCTCGCTCACGCAGGAGGGGCGGGGGAGCGGTGGCACAAAGCTCCAGGTTTACGCGTAGACGAAACAGGAGCATTCGCTTTGCCGCAAAGGCGTACAAGTGCACAGCGGGGACTGTCCCACTGGAAGACCGTGCAAAGGCTAAAAACGTGGCGGGAGACAAGAACGGGTGAGAAAAGAAGAACGACTGCAGTTTCTCCTTTTCCTCTACCCGCAGCGCCTCCAGCTCGTCTGGTGTGACGTTAAATATAAGCTCATACGCCATCTGGCGAAAACTAGAAAAATCGATTTCCAGCTCCTCGTAAGTGTCCATAGCACTCGTCGTGCTGTCGCCCTCGGCGGGAGGTTTGGCCGCATGAGGCGTGCAGTACTTCACCAGCGCATTCCACAGAGCCGCAGGACTCGTACTCTTATTGAGGTGGTCCAAGTGCTCCCGAACATACTCCCGCTTAGCGGCGCAAATCGACGAGAGGTTGCTCTTTTCCTCGCTGTTCAGATAGAAGCGGAACATATTTATATTTGCCTTTTTATTTTCTACGAGTGAATTGTTTCCCTAAATTGTCAATCAAATTAAAAATGGGAAGGAAAATGCATAAGAAAGAACGAGTGGACCCAACAACCGCCCCAAAACTCTGGGCAATACCGCCCGAAAAATGAAAACCTACGCCGTTTCATACCCACCAGTAGTAGGCAGAAAAACTCACAGAAAGGGATTCTTTTCCAGAACAACACAGTCACCGGAGGAAATGGTGCTAATGTTCCCACCTCTAATCATGCACGCTTTGACGTCGCGTACGACGCGGTTGTCTTCCAAGAATTCTGCGTTCGCCAGGATAAGATTCACATTGTTGTCAAAACCCTTCAGAATTCCCTGGACGTCATGACTCCCTAATGTGACAACCACCTTTCGATCCAAATATTTTTCGAGTGCCAGAATGCCCTCCTTTTTTCGGCGAATCTTGAACTCTTCAGACATGATAAATCTGCTTGGGGCAAAAAGAAAAGAGGGGGAGGCAAAGAGACAGTTTTTCTTCTTCTTTTTGGGAGAAAACGGCATCCGCTATCCCCAACAGGATCCCATTAAAAAAAAAAAAAAAAAAAAAAAGTCACTGTGTTAAAAAAAAAAAAAGGTAGTTAATATCCTGTGCTAGTGTAATCATATGGTGATAGATCTGCCTGATCCAAGGTACATGGTAAAAAAAAAGGGTGCTAAAAGAAAGAAATACAATGTCCTTACGGTGCTGTCCAGTCAATGGAGCGTGGAAATTGTTCGTGGTTGACAAAGGGCAAATCTTGCAGATCCTTTTCAGGGTGGTGTTGCTCCAGCTGCTGAACCGGAATCGGGTTAAGAAGCCACGTCTGATCCTCTTCAAACGGTGTTTGGTCCACTTTACCAGGGATTTGTTGAAACGGCCATAGACGGTTCGTGTTATAGACTGGCTGCGGCTCATCCTTAAGAAGGAACTCCTTGTCCAAATATCTCGACGTGTAGGCAATCCAATTCTCCGTCCCGCTCGTCTGCATCGGGGTCGTCGGATACCGCGATGACGCGGTGTGGTACTCGTGGGGGAACTTTTCAGCATTTAGCGGCGACGAGGGCAATTCCCCAATGCCAAAAGACTGCTCCTCCTCCATCGTTCGTGCCATTAGCGCGTCGGTGGCCGCCTGTGGACGCAACTGAGGGTGCACAATGCGGCGTTTGAAGCGTGCGCTAGCAGGAACTGCAAGAACGGAGGTGGATTTGATATCGGAAACCTTCGGGTTGGCGTTTTTCAGATCCGCCACGGTGCAGCCAAGACGTACCGCTACGCTTTCGAACGTATCGCCAGCGAACAGATTCTCCTCTTTCGCAAATTCATCGCTCACAGAGGACTCCCATTCCGTGTGCGGGACTACCAGCTCCTCGACAGAGGGGTCAAACCCTTTCGCGGGGTCATACGAAGACGCAATGAAGCTGTTGGCCTGCTGAAGATCTTCTACGCTGCAGCCGATAATAGAGGCGGCGTCCTCCCATGTTTTGACCGGCTTGTCACCACGCACCGGTAACGTGCGCGCTACAGCCCCAAAGCTTGTGCGCCTATTCGTTGCGTTAGGTGGTACTCGCACGTGCTCGCCCGGCTTCAGCTCTGCGTCCTGTGCATTGAGGTGCCGGAGGGACTCCACCGTACACCCCACGCGTGACGCAAGGGACTCCCAGGTATCGGCCGGTTGAACAATCTCGGTGGAAAGGTAGTTCACCGGGGCGGACTGCCAGTCCAGCGCAAAGGAAAACAGACGGTGATGCTCGTGGGTCGGGGATAAAGACGGGTCGTGTTCGGTGGGGAAAACAGAGGCATCGTGCACCACATTGCGCCGATACACCGTGTGGAATTCACACGAAGTTTGACGGTGCAGCCAGTGGCGGATGCTGTAGAGACGCTGCTCAAATTCGGTACTCTGAAAGGGTAACTTCACTACAACCACACGAAAATGTTTTCTGAACTCGTAGTGCGCTGTAGACATTTCCAGCTCCGTAAAGGAGGTGTCCGATGACGACGTCCAAAACTCGGCCAGGCGCACCCACGGCTCCAGGCGCTCGACGTGGGGCCACGACACGTTGGGGTCGTAAAGGTTTGTGGAGCCGGGAACAGGGACGTTGCAGCGGTTGATAATGGACACACACTGTTCTTCTAAACGGCGAAGATCACCGCGAATAAAATTGGCCACCTCCTCGTCGTCGTACATGTCCTTGGAAGAAAACGGTCCCTTCACGGGGGCATTAAAGGCCTTACGGATCTCGGGATCCACGGAACCGCCATTCTCCAGTGCCGCGAGTAACTCTCGTACATTTTTCAACTTTTCCTCCACCGCGTGTCGACCGATATCCTTGATGAACATGCACACATCCTCCGCCAACTTCAAGACGTGGTGGTCCCAGAACCCCTCTAGCACTAGTTTATACGTCACCTCCGACCCATTCACTCCGCCTTCTTCCGTATTTTCAAAGACAAACCGCTTGTTGCGCACCTTGGAAACCTCGTACTCGTACCAGTCTTCCGTGTTCCATCGAAAGGGAAACTCCGACGCATCGACCGCAATTTTCCCGGCGCAGGCAAGTGGCTTTTCCAGTCTGCCAACGTCCATCTGCTCCTCTAGTGGGCTAAGTACACGTGTGTGGTGCAGCCGCTCCGACACCCCTCTGTCCATCAGCGTTTCCAGACTAGACGGCGGGGTTTGGTGGCCGGCCATTTTGGTCAAAAACCCTTCGCGAAACGGAAACCCCTTTTCGCCCTTTCCTCTCGACTTTTTTGGGCTGTAGTTGGCTAGTTCACGCACCTTGGTGACGTACTCCCGCCCTTTTGTGTCGAACTCATTAAAGGGTCGAAACCTATACGCATTGGGAGGGGCGGACGCACTCCACGGACGGTAGTCGCCCCAAGTGGTGTGTCATCGAGGTACACACATACCAACTGTCAACGTACTGATCCTCGGGGACGTCGGGCCGAACGAGATTGCCCCTGATACTAACCGGAAACTTGTCATCGATCGGGTCAATAAATTCGTTTGTTTTCGTGTTGTTCATATTCTGTGGAGCCGCTACAGGCGCGGGACCGTCAAATTTGGGCATCTGACTCGGTATGCGGTAACGCGACCAATAATACCGGCCGATACCACTTCTTCTCATCATCTCTGGCTAAGTCCTGTTGTTTTCCTATCCTACTACTTGTGAACTGTTACAAGTGGGAGAGCAATGGGAGAAGGAGAAGTGAAGCAGGGCAATGGTTCCAATTGTAGCAGTTGACCCAAATGAGTCTCAGTGGAAAAAAAGAAAGAAGGTTCCCGATGTTGGCCTAATATCTTGATGGCAGTTTGAGCGATAATAGAGTTGCGATAGAGTGTAACACTTTTATAGATACAAAAAAAAAAAAACTAACAGTGTGTATTCACCAAATCGTCCACGACCCACCCGTACTGGCGAATGACTTCCTCTTTCCCACGGCAGCTAAAACTGTCCACTGGGGCCTTCAAAGCCTCTTCCGTTGCTGCCTCTGCCGCTGTGGGAAACACTGAAAACCACAAAAGGCCCTCGTTGGTCCCCCGCACGAGGGCCACCTTTCCGTTCCTGAGACTTTTGGTGAAGTGAACAATTTGTCCCGCTTTAAATCCGTAGGAGGAGTCCTCCGTGTTAACCGAAATGGTATCACCAGATTTGGTTTCAACAGTGGCGGACATGCTTTGTTGTTTTGTATTTGCCTTCTTTTTTTTATAAAAAAAAACTACACAATAGAACCGCACATCAGAAAGAACGGGCAAGAGAGAAAGAGAGAAGTCGGAAAAGAGAACATAAAATGCGACCTATCGAATCGACTAAAAAAAAAAAAAAAAATAGGAGATGCACTCGTTTCGTCAAGCGGGTTTGCCTACGGACTGATCAGATGAATATGGGATAACACCCGGGTAGGGTTAGAACGGAAGTCACCGCAATCTGGATCAAAACACTTTTGGTACCAAACGCCGCGGGAGCAATCTACCACGAGGTAGACATTGTTGGACCGGTGTTCTCGGTTGACATTTTGACAAAAACGTGTCCCACACACTTGAAACGTGAGAAAGCGGCCGTCGCTCAGCTTGGGTCGCTGTAAGGAGCAAGGCTTTCCAGCAATACCGGCATACAACTCTGTCAACTCCCGAACTAAACCCTCATCGTTGTCCACTTCTACCTCCTGTAATTCGCACGCAGTCGTCCCTATACGACCAGCCCGCTTTAAAACAGCTGAATTCGACAAAACACGGGACGCAGCCTCTAGTTCAATCTTATCCTTTGTGGAGGTGGTATCGGTGATAAGTGTGGCGAAAAAGTTGTCTGACAAACCCCTATGCCCATAATCAAACGGTTTGCCATTTCGCGTCCAAGAAGCAACACGGAGCACGGCATCTTTGCCCAGTTTGCAGCTCCCAACCGTTCGCATAGAACGGTTACGGGAATAGACGGCCGTGTCAATCACACAATTCTTTCTGAAAACCGGAAGCGTATTCTCGCCACCTGGAGTACTCGGCTCCGCCCACATCGGGGGGCCGTGGAAGAATAAACTGCTGTGAACAGAATTTTCTGACGACCGTCGGCGCAAGTGCTGAACAAACTCCAACACAAAAACGCCGGCATCCTTCGTGCTTCGAAACACATGGTTGGCAAACTTAATAATATAGTGCTGAGAAAATTTAAACTGGCCTGCCGGTTTAGGAGATAACGGCACAGACTCTAGGAGGATGACTTCATCGATCGTGATGGTGTTCTTTGAAAACTTCTCCAAGTAACCCCGCAGCTCAGCCAAGAGCACGGTAGAAGTGAAGTCATTGTCCGCGACCACCGGACACGTTAGTGGGCACTGTAGCCGGCTGTCGTAGTGGACACTTGGCAGTTTCACCGTGTAGCGCTCCACGGAAGACGTGAATGTCGTGGAACCGTCGCCCCCGTTTTCCAACGTGCAGCGCACTACGGTGGACGTCGTACCCGCGTCCAGGTCCTCTACGGTACACAAGGCGTTCCGGTCCATCTCCCTCTCCAGATCGAAGAACAGGTGGCATCCGCAGTTCTCCCGAATAACTTCGTAGAGGTGCAACTGCTCCGAAGGAATGACTTCCACCATCTTTCGCACCGCGCCAGGCGTGCCAGCAAGAAATAATCTCGTTTGCTGTGACATTTTGTTTTCACCCGTAAAGCAAGGAAAAATGTTTCCGGACGTTCCCCTCTGCTTTTATGAAGCTCCCCTCGCTCTTTTTAAGCGCACGAGTCGCCAAAATTTCGGAAACATCTGCCTCTGAAGGGAATTCGACGGAGAATGGCAGCCAGCGCTCTTCATGGCTCTTTGAGGGGCGGGCATCAATAAAGTCAAACATATCCTTTTGAAGTGCAAAAATCTTCACGTTCACGTCTGCAAACTCCTTTTCAAACGTCTGGCGGCACCACAACATGAGACAGCATCGGAGAACCTAAACAATGCATGCGTGGGGAAAAGAACGAGAGGGTAGCGAGATTTGGGAAGTGGAGGGATGTAAAAAGAAACAAGCATTACCAGAAACAAACCATAACAAGACACAATCAGAATAAAAGGGAAGAATGTGAATCCTTCACACCGCCACGAGCACCAGTATAGGTCCCTCGGCAAAGTTTTTTCTCTTTTTTTTTCTCTTTTTTGTCATTAAATACTCGCCAAGTCTCGAGCTAGAAGGGATATATAGGCTCGACACGCCGCTTTGCGTGCCAGGGAATAACGAAAGGCGGATGCCTTCCCTATGACCTTCCCTTCCCCACCGCCTGCTAACATGGAAACCTCAAACAACCGTGTGTGAGTTTTGTTGATGCCGTCAAGGAATGCACCCAGCGGGACTCCCCCGGTTTGGAATGGAACACCGTTCCGTAAGTCGGATCGCTTATCGTAAAAAAGCGGGTCTCGCACGACGCCCTTGAACTTTCTTCGGCGTATCACCTGACCGTCAATGGGTTGCGACAGGCCGTACGCGTCTGCCGACAGCATTGTGGCGGAAGCAGCTACAGAACCGAACACGGTTCCCTCTCTATACTTGCTCGCCTCCTCTGTCGTCAGCCACCCGTCCTCAAGCGTTTCCTGTGGGGCGGGTTCAACGGAGGCGTCAATGAGATTCTTCGTTCTGCGAATCCACGCCGCCACATTATCCAACGCAGCGGGCCCGTGGGCAATACTCGTTTGTCCCACACTCCCAACCGTGTCGCCGACGCTCTTTCCGAACCCACGAAATTGAACGACCTCCCGAGCACACGCCTCTCGGTCGTCCCCTGTAGAAGAAACGGTTTCGTCCGGGGAAACGTCGGGTGGGACAATGACAGACTTGCAGGTGAAGCGGAGGGGCAGCCCCTGCTCCGCCAGAAGCGCCTCCGCGACACACTCGGGGGAGAAGTGTTCTGCCATATCCGACAATAGCTTTAGCGCCGCCGCCGTCGGATTACCCGAACCCAGCTGAAAAAGACTTTCCAATAAGTCCTCCACCGTTTTGGGGCCGCATACTTGCCATGTGGCACCGACGAAATGAGAGAGCTTCCAACCCAGGGGACTCTGGGCAGACGCCAACGCACTCACCTCAAACGACGTACCCTGTACATCTGCACGGCGGAGGCCCCTGTGCTCACTCTCCAGGAAGGAAAGATCTGTATCGTTGATCGTGCTAATGGGGGTTGGCCAATTCATCAAACCCCAGCCTCTTTGCAAAGAGGCGAAGGCTACAGTGGTTTTGGAAAATAGAGCAGAGCTGCTTTGAACCATTGACAGTAAAGTGCTTGTTTGTCCTCACACAAAAAGTGGTGACCTCTCTCGTCACATAGTTTTGCACTGCCGTATCCCCCAAAAAGGTAAGCTGTTGGTCGTAAAAGTTAAAGTGAGGAGTAAACACAGGGTCAAATGCGCTTAGCAAGGCTGGGGGAGCTTTTCGCAACTCCTGTTTGACCCCAAGAGTGTCAAATAGCTGGCACAACTTGTCGCGTTGGCAGGTATCCACTAGTAACCGAACACTACTTTTAAGCATTACTTGAGTCACGGCAGTTACCAATCAGGCTGGTAAAAAAAAAAAAAAAAAAAGAAAAAAAAGAAAGGAGATTGAATCATTAGGGAGAGAAGTGGCTAGTATACGGTAAAACACCGGTGCACGTGTTGGGGGAGGGGGGGTTGGAGAATACAAACCGAGTCTATTATCGTGCACTACCATAATTCAGTGTAGATGTACCACCGTTGTCACTCTAAACAATTTCTATACAAGCACCTTCCGGGATGGCCCCTTCCTCGTCGCTAAAGTCAATGGAAGGTTCGTACTCGCTCAACGCCCTATACGTTTCCATGTTACTCGGCTCTTCTAACGGTGTCTCTGATAATCCACCCGTGGGGGATTCCGCTCCTTCATCGGTCTTCTTTTTGGCAACTGTAATGCCTCCCTCTCTCGCCTGAAGGCCATCACTAATCAGTTGTTCGAGGGTGTTCTCATTTGACTTGGAAATAAGCTCCTCTGCGACGGAGGCGTCGTCACCGCTGATGAACTTCAAACTGGCTTCCGCCTCAAGAATGCTAGCCGTTTCCGTGAGACCCTTTTCCAGTAAAAAATTTTGAATGAGGAGAAGGGTTAGCTTACAACTGGGAGAGAGATCAAATGGATTTAGGCCTTTCCCAACCGTGGCCTCGTGCATCTCCGAGTCGCCCCTCAGCAGGCTTAGGGCTGCGGCTCTGAGCTGGGCTCTTAGTTTGCCCAGGGCACCAGAGTGCGTCAGGGCATTTACAAATGAATCCTGTAGTTCAATGAGTTGGGCATTGGCGTCATTCTCATCTTCAAGGTGCGTCTCGGGTCGGGCATCGTCGCTCATCTCTGTTAGTCCGTTCCTTTTTTTTTTTTTTTTTTTTTTTTTTTTAGTGTTGTTGTTTTTTTAAACTAGTCATAAAATAAGAACAAGAGCAAAAAAAAAAAGAGCAGTAAAACCGTTAAGAAAGGACTTCCCCCCTCTGTTAACCAAAAAACACCCTCAAGGTTGCCACCGCACAAGTGATCGGGAAACCCTTAATATATCGTGATTTTCTTTTTATTATTGCTGTTATTTAACGTTTAATTAACCGAATATGAATAGAAAAAAGGGGATTAAAATAAAAGTATAATAATAGGTTGGTCTCGCTGGATGCGTCCGCACCCCAACTATTCTAGTTGGAACACTCTGACGGAGCCGTCGTCGCTGGCGGTGACAACACAGTCCTCCGTCACGGCAAGATCTAAAATCATACGGCGGTGGCCCATGAATACCTGGAGCGGTTCCGTCTGGGAGGATCGTCCGTCCCACACCCTCACCGTACCGTCGCTACAGCCACCCACAATCTTATACGATTGAATCCAACGAGCTGGAATGATGCTCTCCCCAACCTCAATCACACTTCTCACAGTAAAATCCGAAATGTTCCAAATCACCAACTTGCAGTCGCACCCACACGTGAGTAGAAACGTATGCGTGTCATTCGGCTTCATCGACTCGATCGCCTGCTCGTGAATATTCTCAAAGTGAGTGACAACTTTTCCATTTTGAAGAGACACGACGTGAATCGTTCCATCTTCGCACCCCACAACGCACTGGTCGGGACCGACGAAGCACAGAATGGTGACACCCGCGGCGTCTGGGCTGAGATCCTTCCCCACCGTAATTTCTGCTGTCCCGGTTTTTGGACTAAAAATCGTCACAGAGCCGTCGCTGCTGCCGGACACAAGCTTTTTCACATCCGGTGTCCACGTCAAGCAAGTTATGGCGTCTCGGTGTCCCACAAAGTACATGGTCAGTGTGCCCTTCTCCGTGTTCCACATGCCTATTTGAGCGTCGTCCGCACCTGCGAGAAGTAATAAACTGGAAGGGTGCCACAGCATGGTCATAATCTCTCCATAAAGATCTGTAAATTGATGTCGCCGCTCCCATGTGGCGGTGTCCCACAAGCAGACGGAGCAGTCGAGCGATCCGCTGGCCAAGTATTTCCCATTCGGGGAGAATTGCAGTAAACTGATGGTGTCCGTGTGGCCAGTCAGCTCCGTGGTCACCGCGAGTTGGTCGCTACTCCTGCGAAGAATGTAAATCACTTCGCCTTCTCCTGCGGCTGCAAGAATGGTGGGGTCGGTGGGATGAACGTCCACCGCGTGTATTGGGAGTGCATTAGAGGCAGCAAATGTAACCTGCGCATCATCTCTCTCTGGTTCAATGTCAGGAATGGCATTTAGGTCCTCAATTTCAGTGTTGTTTTGAGGTGTCGACGCGTCCATCTCCTCGTCCGCGCCGGACTGTTCGTGTGCCTCCTCGTTAGCGTCGCCCTCGGTAGAAGACGTTTCGATTCTGTCCTCGCCGTCATCGACAACTTCGACGTTGGGGTCGTCCAGATCAATAAACGCCTCGTCTTCCCCTTCGAGGTAGTCGTCGTCGTGATTGTTAGAAGACATTGGCAAACCCTTCAATGAAATACAACAAAAACGTGGAATACGATTGAGCTAACGGGATCGTTCAACAAACGGAAAAAAAAAAAAAAAGTACAACAATGGGTGAAAAAAAAAAAAAAAAAGTAGAAGAAAAAGGGCGTTGCTTTCTCAGTGGCAAAAAAAAAAAAAAATAAAACGAAGCACAGAAAAGACAAAAAAAAAAATGGACAGTAATAGGTAGCCTTTTAACACGTGTTTGTCTATTCTCGAATACATCCGACTGTAATCATGACACTAAAATGATAAATGTATTTTACATGAAACAAAGGAAAAGAATGTACAATTATTATTGTTGTTGTTATTTCCGTCTCACCATCGACTGCACTTGCTCCCTAATGGCATTATTATTTATTTTGGCCAGCTGATCGGCCTTCACCACAAGGGACCCAGTAGAGAGGCTCACCATAATATTGGTGGAAAGGTCTCGGACTTCCTTGTTCGCATGGTTCACACCAGGGATCAGGACCTTGTTCAACAGTTTGGCAGAGGAAGTACTGTCTAACGACAAACGACCGGAGTCGCCCAGCTGCTGCAGAAAATTAAGTCTAGTCAGTTGGGCGCGGGCATTCGTGAGTGGGAGGCTCCGGCGCTCCTTGTCCACAGGGACCGCCAACACGGCGCTCAAAAGAGCAGAGGACGGGATGTTGGAAGACTCCACGAAGCATTGGAGGGTAGAAAAGGCCTCTTCTTTCACGCGAGGAAGGGTGTCCGACGCGCGGGTCAAGAATCGTTGTATTAATGCGGCGAGCGGCGTCAACACCCCACTCACACAGTCGCAAGGGTCCTTCAGACACGTCTTAACAAACTTGCTCGACGCAAAAACACATTGGCGATGGAATCCTGAACACCGTAGTAGTTCAGATCAAGGAACCGAAGGATGCAATCCTCCATGTTACACGCCTCCTCGCCGGTGTAGCTATTGCCAATTTCAGCCGCCAGTACGGAGAGACAAGACTCCCGCAACTTAAACTTGCGCGAAAACAAACAGGCCGTCGCGCCTGAACCTATGCTGGCATTGAGTAAAGTAGTATCGTAGGTAACAGACACCGAATACAACGGACCGTCTTCGCCGGCTTCTTTCAATATCTTCTTTAAAATTTTCTGTTGTACTCCAGTCAGCTTCGCAACATCAATCTCCTGTTCATCGTCGGGGGCAGTGATGCCCTCCGAATGGTTAGAAGAGCCATCGTCCCCGCTCTTCTTATCCTCCTCCTCGTCGTCGTCGTCGTCGTCGCCCCCCTCATCGCCGTTGTCTTCCTCCTCGCTCCCGTCCTCCTCATCGTCCGCATTGTTGCTCCCTTCCGGGAACAGCAATTTGCCTTCCGCTACACCGTTACGAAACTTTTCAATATTCTCTTCGGCACTTTTGGCGTTGTTGGTTTCCTCCGTCTGATATTCGGGGAGCAGCGCCTCCTCATACGCTCTGTTCATAATCGTGTTCATGGCGTCACGCGACGCCTTGGCGCCGTCAAAGTCCTCTTCTATAATTGCCTGCACTTTCGCCTGCTCCAACTCGTACAGTTCCTTTGAATGGGTGTTCAGTTTCATCAGCTTCTCCTTGCACAGCTCTACCAGTGCGAGATCATTCACCAGCGAAGCTTGCTCCTTCAAGGATATGAGCTCCTCCGCCCTACGAACAAAATAGTCTTCAAATTCCATAATTCGTATCGAGCGAAACGAGGAGAAGTTATCGTTCGGCATCGCGACAGCCGACAAGCGTTGCTCTTCCTGTCTTTCCGGTCGCTCGTCATACCTTTCCTCACCTCTGCCCTCTACCGGCACGCTTACCTTTGTAATGTCACCCGCTATAGAAACATCCACGTGTTTCTTGATCTGTGCCGTCATATAACCGCTACACTCGATCATGTAGATGCCAATCTGCTGATCCTCGTTGTGGCGGTTGGAGTACGGTTTGCCGAATAGGAGTTTCAGAAAATAAGTCTCCGTCTTTAGGTGCACGGTTTTTCTCTCTTTCGACCGGTACCCCGACTGTACATTATCGTTGAAGTCAACGGAGCCTAATTTAGTGAAGCGAGCTTTGCGAAAGGACGGAGGGTTTTTCAGTAGCTCCTTCGTGAGGCTGTATACGCGTACCTCAACGCTACTGGCTATTTTCGTCTCGTGGGAGAGTATCCGGATTTGCTGCAGCCAAACGTTTCCTGGAAAACGAAGGACCAGTGTTTGGGGTACTTTGCCCATCTTTGCGCTTTGCCAGCCCCCAGAGTTGGTCTCCGGTACCGAGGTGCGCGGGATTATACGAGAGACTGGATAATCGCTCATTTCGCTCGTGCAGTACACTATATCATACGGTAAGCTCACAACGGACATTATTAATGTTTGCCAGCACAAGGACAAGAAAAAAAATAGTACGGTTGGTGTTGTTTGTTTCGACTCGTGTGGGGAGCAACGTTCTATCTTGGAATAGAAGAGAGAGAAAAGGGGACACTTGGCGGAGAGGGGAGCAAGCATACAATGTAAAGTCAATAAGAAAAAAAGAGGGAGAGAGGCTTGACCCGTTTATTGTGTCACACTGGCGAAGATAAATGTTTTTAACTAAAAGGTAGATTCCTCGTCGACAGGATCAGTTTTTATTATATTGTGTATTTTTTTTTAATTGTGGTAAACGATTGGAGTCTCGGGCAGGTCCTGTATGTTCACCTTATAGTGTGGTTGCATCGCTTTTACGAAACGAGGGTTCAGTGGGCCTTTCGATTCGTCGAACCACTTCGACGGTTTTTCTAACTTGACAGACTCCCTCTGTTTCGCCATTAAGTCGGCTGACATGTCCTCCAATTTCTGTCTGCGAAGAACCACCATCTCCGCCACCCTGCGGGCCCCGGTGGTGGTAGTCAATGGGTACTTATCGACCTGTATGCCTTTCCGCTCCATTTCACGCGCGAACGCCCCCTTACCCGAGTGGTGCAGGCCCTGGTTGTTGTTCGAGCTTTGTGTGCTACGTCGCGACCGCAAGTTACTCCGGGTCTGATGCCTTTCCATGGAGTAATACCACATCATTGTCGAACGTGCCGAAAGATAAGGCATGGCGTTGAAGTCATTCACGTGGTCTTCGTCCCACTTTCCAGTCCCTTGAATGTACTTCATTGTGAAGCCGGCTATACGAACAGACGTACGCTTCATTCTCACTCAGCAAGCGGGAAGAAAAATAATATTAACTAGTGCCGTAAAAACAAAAAAACAATAGAAAATAGAGGAATGGTGAAAAAAAGCAGATGAAACAACAGAACGATGCATCAAAATATTAATAATAAGGACTGGCAAAAAAAAAAAAAAAACTCACTGTTGAACCAAACATGTGTACTGTCCTGAAGAACAAAGTTTCGACTATACGGTGTCACGCATTTTTTGACAAAGGACGGAGGAATGTGGTGCTAACCCTGCTGTTTTCGGCTAACTTCCATACGTGTCGAGGGACAACCGCAGAGGCACGAGAGAGGTGTGCCTCATTTAGAGCAGAGTTGCACACGGCAGCCGAGGCATACGACGTCCCGTTTGTCAGCGACGGATGAGCATGAAAGTTTGCCCTTAACACAGCCACTTTAATAGTAAAGGGCAAATCGTCATCGTACTCGGGTAATATCTTGAGGGCCTGCTGCCAGTGGCCCTCTGCCCTCAACACTTCTGCAGCTGTGCTCACAATTCTAGATAACGATGTGTCTTGCCTGCGGTGGTCCCTCCCTGACGCGGGTACAGCGCTGTTTGACCTTAACAAACGTTGGCTGCTCGCGGCAATGCAGGTCAACACTTTTTCCTTTTGTGGGCAACCAAAGATGATCAAATAGACGCAACGGATCACTTCCTCCCGAGATAGACTAGTGTCCCCATTAATAGCCTCTAGAGCAACTTCCCACAACGCTGTACAGGCGGTAGAGTACAAGTGAGAAACGACGTGACAGTCGGATCGCCCGGTAGACGACCACCAGACGGACCGCCTCGTCGCCGCACAGCACACCACATCGACGACTGGTTTCATGTCTAGCTCTGCAAGGGCGTTCACTACGGAAACGACAGAGTCAATGTACAGTGGTATAGGGACATCACCAGTTCCCTTCAGGGATAAATCCAGGATGGATCGAACAGAGGGAGTGGGGTTGTGCTCCAAAAGGAAGCGGAGGTTGCGGAGTGGTTGGTACAATGAACTAAGAAGAGACAGCTGCTCCATTAGCGCCCAACACGCTTCCGTGGACGCGGGGCCATCTGCGGTATCGTCGTGCCGCTTGTGATTCCGAAGAGTGACTCTCTCCACGAATGCTCGATAAACAACGGGGGCGACCGCGCTGAACTGTTCGTTAAGGAGGGTGACGCATTGATTTAACTGCTCCCGTTCATGAAGGCTGTGTTCAAGTAGTAGTACGAGAGTATCCATCGGCGGCACAATGCTCCTTTCGGCTGCGCGCGAAAGTAATGCCAGTGTCTCGTTAAGTTTGCCCGCAGACAGTAGTTGTGCGGCTGTTTGACCGATCATTTTACTGTCGAACTGGTGAATAGAATGGGGCCTAACCCATGGTAAACCATCCGAAAGACTAATCAACGGCTCTTGAGGGTCAAACTCCACCTTTTCTCCCATTACCTCAAATACCAGCTTACTGACAGAGCCGTCGGAGCACCGCATACGCACGTTGAAAAAATAGTCGCCGTGAAGCATGTTGCTCTAGTACGCGGCGCGCGGCGTCCATAGTATTCGATAGTCCAGACATCCTAGAGAATTTCATCACCGTTTCAATTTGGGTGAGGGTAGAGCACTTTTGTAGCAAAACCCGTGTGGTACGCTCATTTCCCAACTTTAGGCAGAAGTGAATGTGACTCATCATTTCCAAGTCGCTCTTGTACCTGCCGAAAATGGTAGGAAGAAAGCACGGCAAATTGTTCTCCATGGCGTGTCGCATTTGTGACATCACGATCAGATTCATGACGTAATTTTTCAGGTGAGGTGTCATTCCCGCCGTGACGCTTTCAAATTGTTGCTCCCGCAGTGCCAAGACATCACCACTCAAAAGAGACAATACGTTATTGCCAAATACCCCTTTCAGAAAACGCCTGGGGGGTTCAAAAATAGTATCCTCGCTCGACAAGTATCCGTTGTACTCGAACAGGAAATCGTTCCTTTCGAGTATACCAAGCAGCTCCTCACGAGGGAGATGTCGATCCGCCCAATCGAACATCACGGAATAAAAGTCATTAATGTCAACTAGTGTTTCTATCTGATTCTCCTCCTTGGAGAATAACGCATTCGCCACAGCGGCCGCCGTCTCGGGGCGGAGGCGGATCGAACTATTCTGTTGTAACAACTTTAGACACTTGAGCATACGGGGCACATCTTCCTCGTTGACCCGCCCGCAAAGGGAGGAAAACACTTCCTCCAAAAGGTTCTGGCACGGAATACTGTCGCCCCCGTGCTGAATAACATACGTGATGAGTTCGTACTTTTCTGTCGTGCAGAGATTACACACAAAACGCCTCACATCCTCTGCGGAAATACTCTGTCCCGAGAGTAGCCGATGACATTATATCGACCAGTACTTTTAGTTGATGATGGTTACACCACGACTTCATTAATTCTACCACGGGCACATCCTTTGACGAACCACCCTGAAAATAGTGTTTCGCGTACCATCGCGCATTAAAACTGCCAGAACTTGACAGTCTTACCTTGTGTCGAGTAGACAGGAAAAGGGGTCTACTTCTCCGAATGAACCACCCGTATTGCTGGGTGCAACTGCTTTTCGCCGTAGTAGAGACATTTGTCTGTCTGGAATCGCTAATACAATGTACCCGACGTTCTAAAATTGAGCAAGATCTTGTAAGCGTGGACCAGCGGCGGGTACTATTCAAAAAACTGACGAAAGGGAATCCTCCTTCTGATTTGTTGGTTCCCTTTCCTATCCACAGAGACTGGGGTATCTCAAACTCTGACACCGTCAGGGTGCATTGTTCCTGAATCTGTGTTCTAGCACCGTACCCGTTGACTCGGCGCCTACATAACATGAAATCTAATCCAAAAAGCGAAAGAGACAGAGGGGCAGAGCGAGGGGTTTGTGTTTGTGTGTGGAGAAAAAAAAAAAAAAAAAAAAATGGGGTATTCGCCTTCTTTGCCACCTTGAGTTGAAATGTGTTTGCCCGTAAAATAGTTCTGTGAGGAAGGGGCTGAAAAAAATATTAGACAGAACTACTAAATAGAAAAAACAACACAGCAGTCACAACGGCCCCTAAAAGAATTGAGAGGGTTGCAGCAAATCCCTTACAGTCCTCTTCAATTAACAAGCTAAGCGCCACAAAGATAAAGGAACCAGTGCCTACAGCGTGCGTGATGGAGATGAAAAGAGAGTGATCCACAAAATCGTTGTGTTTCTCAACGACCGTCCCGTTTGACTTTTGCTCTACCGGTGTGCTAATAATGGAAATAAGAATGATCGTGAAGGGCGTTATTGCCAGCCATACGGCGGAGGAAATAAAGCTCAGCTTCGACACCCTACACCGATTGAAGAATCGTTTTCTTGACGGAGTGCTTTCACGTTCGTCAGGAAGTGCACCCACCTCGCTCTTCCGCTCCTCCTCCTTTGCCAAGGAAGTTCCAATAATCACACCGTCAAAAAATCGGTGTACGCAAAATGGGATGGCAATCTGCAAAAGAGCCTCGACACGCAACTCCGATCCCAACAGAAATCCTTCCATCAGGCCGTGAAAAGACATCAAGACAAAGAGTAATATAAAGGTGGATGAGATGCTGCTCTCGAGGGTACCATGGGAGTGGCCGTGAGAGTCACCGCTAATACTTTTCCCGATCAGGGTAGGGAAAAGAATACCCGCCAGAATCCAGTAAGAAACTTGAACATTAGTCAAGGGGCTTGCGCTGGTATAGCTATGGGGCAAAAGGTGGAGCACGGAGGTGGCGAGAAGCATGCTGCCCGAAAAGCAGTTGGCGAGGGAGAGGAAAAAGCCCCTCTCATAGCCTCCTGTGCTGTGTAGTTTATTCGTCCCTTTTGTGCTTCGCAGAAAGACAATAGGACCAAGTACGCCAAGGGCGCTCGTGATGGTCAGCCAAACCGCAGTAAGCAGTTTCGCGACCCCTAAACTAATCATTCCTATTGCCGTAAACCTATATTTGCTAGCGGGGCAATGAGTGGTGGGGAGAGGGACAAAATAATACATCAGCATACCACAGAAGAAAACCCGCATTAAGTATCCGACCGACAGATACGCAAACCTCTACAAAAACTGGCACTTGGAAACAAAGTATATACATACGTACAGTTCATATACAAAAGATGATTTGGAAAAGAAAAAGAAAAAAAGTGGTCTACCTTGCATGTTCAAAAATAATTTTGTGACTGCTTGTCATCCCGAACGTTTATATTCGCTTCGCCCTTGGTCACATTTTGGTGTGTTGTTTGGAGTAAACGACCCTCTGTCGTCTGGGCGATTGTCTCATCCGACTTGGGCTTAAGACTGGTGGCGGGAGGTGCGTTCCTACCCGATCGGTGCTTCGCCCTAAGGTTGTTCTCGGTCACGCTAGCATCCACACCTCCACCGTGCGTGGCTAGCGTCATATAAGACTTGGAGTACACCCGGGCTGGATCGTTTTCGTGGATGCCGCCCATATTTCGTTCGTGCTGGGGGACGTGGCCGCTGTACCCTACGGGCCTATCCTCTAATGCCTTCGCGGTACCTTTAAACATATCGCGGGTCGTCCCCATGTGGGTGATAGCCTTGCTCTGCGTGAGGTGGTCTTGGGAAAGATCCGCACCGGGCAGTCTCGTCTCGGGGTAGTCCGTGTAGGCAATCTGCTCTTCTGTGTCGGGGTTACGGTGGGTGCACTCCACCAAGTCCAGGTAATTCCGCTTAACGAGGTGTTTGTCCTGAGCCGAGAGCAGGGACACTTGGGTTCTCTCGTGGGTGGCGTACTGAGGTTCGGGTGGGCGCAAATTTTCGTCCTCGGCCCTCTTCTCTCGAATATCCACAGCACGCTGCACCCGTCCGACCATCCCCCCGCGCGCGTCATCGTCTTCCCGTTCGATTTTCCTAGCAGAGCTGTAAAACTCAGGGGACTGGTTCGGGAGAACATTTCGGCTAGCTCCATGCGTCTCCGACTCCCAGTTGGAAGAGCCGTGCACATACTGTCCCTGCGCCCCTTTGCCCCGCATTGTCCGCACCACTGCCGTCAGGCCCGCTGTGCTCGTGGGGGCCATTCCCATTTGTGTCATTTAACCTTCCGTGGTGGGATGACTGGTGGCTGCCATTGCCATCGATGAGACTGTTGGGGGCGCCTTCCTTCTTGACATAGTCCGCCTTGTACGTTGTTCCCATGCCACTCTGTGGTGGTGGAGACTTACTCTTTGGCAGCCTGGAGGCCAGTGTTGACCTGGTGTTTACACCAGTTTTCAAGGTGATATCCGACATTAGACCTAAAGCCACTCTTTCCAAAAAAAAAAAAAAAAGTGCAGGAACGAGAAGTGAGTTATAGTAAACACAAAGGCAGTCATTGATAACCAATTCGTAAAAAAAAAAGGGGGGAAACATTGTACAAGGGAAAAAAAAAAAAAAGAATCTAATAACACTGTCGCTTCCCTCCTCTAAGGTAATCTAACGCTCTATTTAAACTCTCCCGTTTTCTTGCCATTTCTGAACTGGAAGACGCAGGAATCACCTGAGGAGTTTCCGGAATATCAGACACTGGCAGCAGCTCTTCCACACGGTCCATGTGACTCCTCCGCGCGCTATCCCATGCCACTCCGATCGGCACTTGTGGGGAAGCTCCAGAACTATCCGTGGCATTGCTTTGCAGCGCATCGGCATACTGATCCTCACTACGAAAAAAACGGAGAATTGCATCACTCCCATCGTCGAAGAACGTATCGTGAATAATATTCCTCATCGTTGGACCATAGATATGGCACAGCTCGTCCTGATACTCCGCGATATGAAGCATGTGTTTGAACTCCACCTGCTCGTCTAACTTACGCTTTAGTGCCTCTTGGGATAACTTCTTCTCGTGCAGTAAACGCTTTCGCTGGAGCTCGAAAAGCAAATTTTGTGCCTCGCGTGCATTTTTCAGAACGGAATCGATTCCTTCCTTGCCGCGAGGAAGGAACACATTCTGACTAATTGGATGGAGTACTTGGTGCCCCGGAGAGGTGTGATCCCAGTTGTCATCACGGCGGACTGCCTCATTCTGCATTCTAGTGTGGCTAGTGCGGGAGGAAAAAAAAAAAAAAAGTCGTGCAGAGAGGGGGAAAGAAGGAAGAGATTGTACCTCTTATTTTCTGCTAAACACAAGGTAGTTGGTGAAGTGGATACACAAAAAGAAACGAACGCGAATAATCAGTACACTCAAAACATACACATAAGGAGAACAGAATCTAACCGCGTCTAATCAGAGTCCGAGTCCCAATCGCTCTTTTGGGTGGGTTTCACCTCTACGCGCTTATCGTAGACGTAGTCGGGATGGTCGGAAGTGATGGCCTTGGATTCAAACGTTTCATTCATCTTATCTTTGAACTCTTTCAGCGTGATGTCATCCGCGCTGTTCAAATCCACGTTTTGAAGGGCTTTTTCTGGATCGCGGTACAGTAAGCCCAGATCCGCCTTCTGAGACTCGACGACCGTCTCTGCTGGTGCCTTGGAGGGGGCGTCGGCGGTTTCTGCGGGTGTTTGAACCGCCGTCTCCTTCTCCGTATCGGCCTCGTCCAATGCCTGTTTGGTGAGGCGCTGCAGTCGGACCAGATGTTTTTGAATGTCCGCCTCGGCGAGAAGACAGTCATGGGTTTCGCACAAACGACGTGCAAGGGTGGAGGTGGGGCCATTGGGGGAGAATAGGTTGCCAAACCGAATTGTCCGATGACGGGTAGTTCGATCGCTGTCCTCGTACTCTATGATCATCCCAGCAGGCTGCACAACGAGACCAACCCTGGTCACCGTGAACGCCCCTGAGTCAGACGTTGTCCACCAGCGTGATGGGACAAAACTTTCCACAATGAGAAACACCACTATGTTTTCCGACAATTCCTCTACAGACAGTGTATGAACCCCCTTTTTCTGCAAGGCGTCTCCCTGCTCCGCCACTGTCTTTCTAATGAGGTCACTAGGCACCGTGAAGGACGCGAGGGAGGCGCACGTTTGCACAACATCAGCGTACTCGCTGAGAGAACAACCCTTTGGGTACATGTCCGTCACAAGTCCTTTTATTTCATCTATGTTGTCCTTTTGCTTTTCCCGAATCTCCCTATACATCTCCCCCCGACGGGTGTGCATAGTAGAGAACCAAGCAGTTTGTGGCAACTGCGAAGGTGCCTTGGCAGATGCTTCGTCTTTTTTGTCTAGGGCGACTTTGGTTCTCAGACATAGCTCCCGAAACCAGTTCTTCTTGGTGTTGTATAGGTGATACACAAGCACCTCCAACTCAGTTCCCAGATCCGATAGTGACATGGGGGAAATACAGATGCTAGACTAAACCACTACATTGTTGGCGTAGATTTTGTTCATTTTTCAAGAAAAAAAAAAAGAGGGAGAAAGAGAGACGAAACATGTTTTTGATTAAAAAAAAAAAAAAGTAAAATAATCCCACTCTCCTCACTTTTAAAGAAAAAAAAAAAAAAACAGATATCATTAGTATTAATAGTTGGCCATGTTCTATAACATGTATTTTCGTGAGCCAATACGTAGTCACAAAAAGTGTTCCCTTCCCTTTCAGCCTCTCCGGCGTTTCCTACGGCGGTTCACTCTTGTGTACATGTTGTTACCGGCGCCCGTCACGACAACGGGGTCTAACCAGCGACGAATGCGCTTCATGATGAACTGCCGTTCCTTCACCCCCTCCTCATTTGTGGGGGCCCGCTTGTTCGTATCAATACGCGCCAACTTCACCACCGAAGATGAAATAGACCGCAGCGCCTTCGGTCGTAGTTCCGGCTTTAGATTCTCGACGAGGTCCACGTTGGAAAGAAACCCCGTCGTCTTGACATCAATGCCACTTTGGACCCCCCGGGTGCTCCCCAGTTTGACCAAGTCGGAAGGATCCAGGAGCGCAATTCTGTTCACACTGCCAACGAGGGCGAAAATTTGCGACGTAATGGCGGTTCCCAAAAATGCACAGACATTGGGGCACACCAGTGGCATTGAGCACTGAATGTATTCTAAAAATGTTTGTTTAGCGGTTTCTAAATTTTCTATTTCACGGCACGCCTCCTGGATACGCTCGCACTCCACCACTTCCAACTCTCGACCTAGCGTCGTGGATGCACAGGCAATGATGACCACCAACATTTGCGATGGGATGAGTGGCTCTAATTCCTCAATCACGTTGGAAAAATCCATATTATTCATGATGATGCTTACCACTTTTGCGTACGCAACCGTGTTGGAGAAGAACATGATCAACTCAGGAAACCGTTGAGCATAGTGGGAACGCAAAAATACTGCCGCGCGGCTCTTTTCCGCCTCAATACGGAGGACCAGCGCACTACACTCCGACACATAACTATACTCTGGGTCATCTGGTGTAATGGCATTCTTGTTGCTGGACACCTGATGGAAATCACTCAACTTGCGGAACATGTCACTAAGGTACGAGGACCGGAGGAGTTTGGTCACTTGGGTGACGCTATCGTACAGCAGGGCATCCTCATCGGTCAGGTTAATTTGTTCAATGTCGTTGATGTTTAAGGCATCCTTGCTTTTCTCCGACGGCTCATTCCAGCCTTCCTCCATCCTGGGAATATTGTAAAACTCTATTTTGGTACCGAAAAAAAAAAAAAAAAAAAAAGAGAGAGAGAGAGAGAAAACAAACCGGAGACGGAGTGCTTCCCGCAAAGAGTATTCACCAAACACCACAAAAACCACGAAAAAAAAAAAAAAACATCGTAGGCACTTCCTCTCAGAAATATTGAACATTAGTTTATATACATTGTTAGAGTCGTTTCAAGCGCACGGAAAAGCAAATGTGATCTTCTCGGAGGACGTCTAGAGCCGACGCAGCCCCTTGGTTTCCAACTCAGACAGCGACTCCTCGTGTGAGTGTTTCGCGGCATCTATTCTTCCCTTATTTCCTTTCGAACCCTTCCGTGCATACTTCTCCACAGCCGATAAGTACAACAGACGGTTCTCTAACTCGCTTAATAACAGAAAAACCGCGCTATCCTCCCGTGATGCTTCTTTTATTTTGTCGATTGTGGATTCTGCGTACCGGTGGACCGAAAAATAGGCACGGAGTGCTTCTGCTGCCCTTTTGGTTGCAATCAGTGCGATCAAGTGGTCATCGTCCTCCTCAAACGCACCACGGGTGATGAATCCACTCAGGACGGTACTCTGTTGCGCCGTAAGTGCATCACTAGTGGATTCCAAATGCCGCACTAGGCAACTCCCCAGTTGACTAAACCTATTAAAGGCGGACGCGTGACGGCTCCACGTAAGAACTAAAGGGCCGGATCCACTAAGAGTAGAGTCCATTGTGTCGAACAGTTCAAAGAAATGGGTCTCATTTCCTAGCAAAGCAGAAAATAACGCGTCACACGTGGGTTGGGCGGCAACGGCGCTGAGCACCGGGAAGGAAAGTTCGTGCAACTTCATGAGGTACTCCTCCACGGTAGAATGATTCCCCATGTGGGCCAAAAATATGGCACTTCTATTGTCATTGTACTCCCCCAACGCCTTTGTTAAAAGAAACATATTGGCGCCCAAATCTTTGAGGAGCTTCACCGTCTGAAGACGGCCGTTTTGGGCGGCCAGGTGAAGGGGGGTAAATCCTTGCCCATTGTAGGCGTCGATCTCGCATCCTTCCTTGACCAAAATCGGTACAAGGTCCACGTACCCTTCCGCCGCCGCTACGTGCAGGTAGGAATTGCCATTCTCGTCGGTGGTCGTCGACAACTGAGCAACATCAAAGTTCAACTCGTTTGTGTAAATCACGTAAGGGTTAGACGACTTGGGGCGTTCTTCCATTTTGTCCAATATCAACTTAATACCAGGACTCACATCAAAGGGATTGACACCCTCGAGAGCCGTCCGAAAGGATGAGACATCACTCGTGCCAACAATATCAAAGCCATCCCGTGCGGGTAGTTGATAGACACGCTCGTTTTTCAACGATTTCCCTAAACGCATTTTCTGAAAACAGTTTCTAAAAAGAAAAAGAAAATCTGTAGAAGGAAAAAAAAAGGGGGGGGTGTAAGGATGATCTAAGCTAGGCACGACCACAAAGGGACACGACCGTGGCGCTCGTGAAAGCGTACTTGTAGTGCGACAATAAATAACAGGCAAAATACACGTTAACAGTCTCCACTAGGCGACCGTACTATCTTGAGGGCTCTTACTAAAATCATACTTTCTATTCATCTCCTCCTCCGCTTTCCTCACCTGTTCGGCCAGCATGGCGTCAATCTGCGCCCGCGACACATACGACTCCGTTGGCTGTAACGCACTGTTGTCTGCCGAGTTAGAGGGCTGCGACGGCGGAACAGCCTCCTGTTGTTCGATTTGAAGAATCGGTTGTTCCTGGTCTTGTGGTGGCGGAGGGGGATTCTCTGCTGCGGCAACTTTTTTCTTCTTTCTGGGGCGAGTGGGCGTGCTGGTTTTTCTTCTCCTCCTCCCTAGACTTCTCCTTACTGTCCTCCTTCTCGTCGGTTTTACTTTTTTTGCTTCCGAACAGTTTGCTAAAAAATCCCTTTTTCTTCTTCTTCTCCTTGTTGGGGGCGGGCTCAGGTTTCTTCGCATCAGACTTTGGCTTTTCCTTCTTCTCGCTTTCAATAAACGTAAGGGGTGCGTCGGCGTTTCGCTCATTTTGTGGAGGGTCTGATGGGTTGGACTGGGCGGCGTCAGCCTGTCTGAGCAACGAAGGTATGCTCTTATGATTGCCCTCGTTTGCGCAGGTTTGCACGACACGTCCTACGGTGTCAATACCCAGGTCATCAATAAAGGGTTTTATTTCCATGAGTATATTCACAACCTCGTCGTCCGACAAGTTGTCTGAATTCGTCAAAAAGGAACTGACAATCCCTTCATAGACCTGAGTGATGTCAGCAAACACCTGCGGATCTCTTCCCATTTACAGCAATACGAATTGGACTTTGAAAGGACAAAGGCAACAAGAGCAACGAATTGGTAAAAAAAGCAATGAACGAAGAAACGTTACAATCTGTTTGTGGAGACAGAAAAAGAGAAAAAAAGAGAAAGAGAGAACGAGAGAGTGTGACACTGTAAGTTGTGGCCGTTTGAGCAGAACATCCCTTGTCACATTCGAAATAGCACATCCCCAACCGGAGTGGGAGCCGTCACATCAATTCTTCCTGTTCATAGCGGTGTTTCCATATAGGTGTCCATATACAAAACCAATGCGATTAATCGCTCTGCCACCCTTCGCTAAGCGCTCCATCCGTGTAGTCACTTTCATTGTAAAACCCATAGTGGCCGCCCCGCCGGGAGACACCCTCATCCATCGCATACAAATCACTCATCTGGCTGTGATCGTCGCGATCCTCATCGTCGGGGTAGTCATTCAAGGAAAGATCTTCCGCGTTACTATCGTACTCATCGTCTTTTCTATGATCATAGTACACGTAATTGTCCTTTGCCGGCAATTCGTCCTCCTCTACATACTGAAGCTCGTACTCGTTTATGATTTCAGGCAGTGACATGGTGATACAGGATGTGTCACGTTTAAACTTTATGGGACAAATGTTATAGACGGGCATATTCTCGCGTGACCGTTTGGTGCCCGGTCTGTGATGGGGCTCGGGTTCTTCCCCAGGGTCACTCCAGTCGGTCTGACGATAGGTGAGAATGTATAATGCGGTGTCTGTGGTGTCTCTACTGCCTGTTACCGACTCACCGGTCAAACAGCGATCATCGGACAGCACGTCGTCCACTTCCAGAAACTCCTCCGCATCATCTACTCGGCAGTTCATCACGACGTCCCCCTTTTTGTGAAGTGCCGCATGTCCCTTATTGAGCAGCTGAAACACGTACGATGTGGAGAGATCCGCCTTTACCTTTACAAATTGCCGCCCTGTATCAATTTCCTCCCCTTCTCTGCCGCGCTTATTAGTAACCCGGAGGTAAAGATTCTTTCCCCACGACCGGTCAGACATGAGTGAAGCCCTATTGTGTGTGATTGAACAATACATAATAAAAATAAAACACACTAGAAGAGAAGCAGAATGGATAAACAGCCAGTAGATTCAATGTTTTTCGCTCGCGCAATTGTCCATTCCTTCCAATCACCAAAAGTAAAAACCAATCACATTCTTTTTAGCACCTCGCCAAAACATACTCTGAATGGAACACCAAAACAAAAAGCGATAAAAGACACAGCGTAATCTCGGAAAGAAAGGCGAAGGAAGCGCCAATGTTCAACAAACCGGAAATTGTTTCTCCGCACGGCACCGAATTTTTCGGCACTTCTCCCTTTTCAGTCGGAGCACAATCCGACGTACAGGGGGGAATTTTGGGGCAGTCCAACGGTGCAAATGCCTTCTCCAGCAAAGCGTCATCCTTTACACTTTTTATTAATACATTCACATCCCGCACCGTTTTTTCCTCCAACCACTGGTCATTGGGGTGTTCCTGAACTACTAAAACAACACCAAATAGGAGAAATGAAGCAACACACAGAGTCAGCGAGCATCGCTCCGTTTTTTTGTAAATTGGTCTAAGCGTACTCCAGCCAACTGTGGCGAAGCAACCGAGGGATGCCAGTCCGCACAGGAGTAACCGCCTTCCTTGACTCGTAGAGAAGGCGAAGAGTTGTTCGAGTTCAGCTTTACTGGAACTCCTCAAGCTGTCCAGCGCCCCCTCCACCACGGCGCGTCGTCGCAGCACAGAGCTGAAAGAAAACAACGCGAACAGACCAAGAATCAAAAACGAAGCGCTACAACACAGTTTTACGAACTTTTTAATATATTTTCTAGTGGAAACTGGGGTGGGTTTGTTGGGATTCATCGGGCGGGCTTCCAGGAAGAGCGCTTCTACATCTTCGGACTGTTCCACATCGTCATCGTCAAAGATGTTGTCCACCTCGAAATTAATACGGGTTGTCATTGAAAATAAAAAACGGGGAAAAATAAACGAAAGGATCGAATTTAAAAAGAAAAAAGAGCAGTTTAATCGATATTGTTACGATTATTTTGGTGCTACGCTTTCCAACGGTGGAAAAAAAAAAAAAAAGAATGGAATAGGGTGAAACAAGTATGAGAGCCGCACTTTTAACACGGGAGGCGAGAAGTTAAGCCGTTACAAAAAAAAAAAAAAAATAATAATTAGAATACAGTAGACGTCAACGAAAAAAGAAAAACATCACCCCAGCGGACGAATTTAGTAAAAAGGTTAGAAAAAAAGCAAAGCGCGAACTCCTTCCTAACTTTCGAGGCGATAAAATTCTCAATCTCTAATTTACAGGTTTTGGTAAAAATGTTACTTTCCGTGCACACAGAAGTACAAGAACGCGCCGGCCAGAGTATCTCTTCTTTTGTCGTCACGTCAAATGTCTTCTCGTCCTTCAAAATGAAGCAGGGAGTCGCCCCCTCAGAGGCGGAGGCATCAGACAGGCAGCAACCTTCTGCAAACCCAGAGCACTTCAACCGCTGTTGAATCCCACAGATGGTCGGTGCCTCCCGTCTGAGTGAGCGCATTCCATGTCTCCCCAAAGACACTAACGTCCGGATTGGTCTTCTGAAAAACAACTCCACACGATAAAGCCAGCACGAGACTGGTAATCAAGAAGAAATATTTAAACCATAAAAGGGCCTTTCCGTGCACGTTATAATGCCAACATAAACCACCAAACACGGCAGACAGCCCGAACGCCACCGCCAAGCACACGCACACGGTACCACAGGAAAAGGAGGAGAAACCGGGATGAAGCCGTTTAAAACTAGTGGCGTGGTCAACTGCCAGACTACCGCACAACACGCTACAGAGGAAGCAAAACAACGAAATGCCCAAAATCGTGTTCTGCAGAACCGCTTGTCGCTGTGCAAAAGCATCCGCAGTTATAGGGGGGATAGTCTGCCGTATCGGTCGCCAAAAAAGTGGCTGTTTCGCCCTTTTCATCGTTCCTCACTATTATATCCATAAATTCTAATCCGATAAAACCCAAAATTAATGAGTCAGGTAGGCTACTTTTTGCTAGAAGGGAAGAGAGAGGGAACTATCAAGGAAAAAATCAAACAAACAATTTGAGCACGCGTCTGGTAGCGTCACCAGCTGTACATTCGCGGCAACGAGAAAAAAAACTCACAAGAATAATAATAAAAAAAGAATTAACGTGTTAATGGGCCTGTGTGAGCAGGAAAAACAATAGTGTTAGTCTATTGTCATTGTTTCGTCTCAAAAACAAATTTACTTTTACGTAAATACACAAACACTGTCACGGAGGGCAGCCGAACGTTAAGGACCCCATAACGCTCAGACGCCTCGTACAGGTGGCCTTCTGTTGCCTCTCTGTCCACAAAAAAGCTCAGTTTGATGTACTTTTCTGTACCTTGTACATCTGAGGCATACGTTGTGTTGAGGATGATTCGTCTATACGGTATATTTCGCTCTTTTAGGTTCATGCCAGTCCCACGTGCACAGCCTCTTTCATGGCATGCACCAGCTCGTCGAGGAGCTGGTACTCCTTTTTAGCGACGGCCTCCTCCGTTTCTGGCGCGTTAACCTCGCGCATAAGCGAAGAAAAGTAGCCCAATACGAACCGAATATTGCTCCTGGAGGTGTAGGAGGAAATCACCGACTGGGAAGCTGTCCCGTAGGTGAGTAAAGTCCCGTGCGGATAGCCGTTTCCTTCGTGCGACTTTAGTAGTAGAGCGAGATATTCGGTCACACGGCCACCAGCGCGTATGTGATCGTCCATTTTGCTGGTCATTAACTTTCTGCCGAACCGACCGTAGGACATATCGTTGTATAGCTTTCGCGTCACGTTCAAGAAGATGGGCGCATACACTAGGTCGAAAATCTTACACGACGTGGATTCCCCGACCCTCTCCTCATGTTTCACGAGTGGCGTACCCAATACAGAGAGGCTGGGGGTAGGGTGATACACCACGGGGACATTTCTCGAGCGGCAGTTGACATCGACCTCCCTATTACTGGTCAAATGGCACTCTTTTCTGGAGGAGCCGAACACGACGGAGTATTCGCTTTCCGTGGCAGCGGCAGGTTGGGTGAAGGCATCAAACGCTAGAGATGCCACCGCCCTCTTCACGGCGGAAAACGGGGGGGTGCGCCATGCGTTATCTGTAAATAATCAGGGTACTTTTCGGGTGGCTCAAAGGCGTCTGAATTATAATCCGGCTTCCCTCCGATCAAAAGGTCATAGGTCCCTTCCTTTTCAGACAGCAAATAGAGATAGCTGCGGGTTGAAAAGGTGTTGGGGAGCTCCTCCTTGCTAATGTCGCAATTATCGTGGATGAGTTCATAGACACGGCTATCCCCGTGGCTTGAGGTATCGTTCTCCAGGCACTGCAACAGTAAAAATGGGCAAAGCAGCCGCGAAACCGCTCTCACGGATCCGAGAAACTGGCCTTGGGTCCACTTTTCCGCATTTTTTTGGTAATAGTCCAAAAGCAGGCGATCTCTGTTTTTCAAAGAAGTGGGATTGTATTCAAAGTACGACTTGTTGATATTCGGCAAAATCGGTGGCGGTAAACGGACGAACGACCAGTCGATGAATGAAAGCCCTTTCACATCCGCTTTGGCGGCATTCTTGGTGACAACACTGCGATGATTTTTAGAGTTTTCCACATGCGATAACCTCGGAAATATAGACATGGTAAACAGTGGTACCTCTGGGGGAAGGGCAGTAAAGTGGTCGTACTCCGCTGTCGGCGTGAATTCTCTCCACAGAACTGGCCTCCCCGCCGCAATGTGCAGGAAACTGGCATTCGACTCGGGTGCTTGGGGCGAGAGCTCATTGTGTTCCAACTTTGCTTGTCTGCCAACTGTGCTGTCAGAATAAAGCTGGGAAAACGCCAGCAATAACTCGTGTTGCAATCGGTTGCGTTCCACCTCCTCTAGCCTGACCAATTGAAAAACCGGGGAGGAAGCGTCCGCCACGGCACGCCGCATCTGCTCATAAAACTCCTTATCCAACAGGTGGCTCAGTGACTCCAAAAGGCTGTGGGAAAACAAATCTTTCGGTACTCCAAGGCTCCTGGACTCCGACAAGCTGTCTGGCAGGAGCTTTAGATCACACGCAAACCCACGAACTCCATTCACCTCCACGATGCCCACAGGAACGCACAGCACATCCTGATAAATGAGGTCGCTCGCCCGTTCAATGAGCGCACTCCTCTCCTCCCTTTCACTGGACAACTCAAAGAGGGCGCAACTCCGCGACTCAGCGTACTGGACGCACTCATCCACGTCATCCACGTCGGCGTCTTCCTGGAAGCCCTCCTCGTCGTCGTCCATCACCCGATCCATGTCCTTGTCGTCGACCAGTTCATACCGGTCGGTTTTAGCGAGGACCAGTTGATTGTACGTTGTGGGCTCCGTGGAAAGAACGGAAACACTCACGACAAACGTCTCGCCCCCCAGACTGTACGCGTCCGCCGCCAAGTCTAGCGTGTATTCTCTGCCGGTCGTTTCAATGCTGTCCACAACACGAGCCACTGCCGAATCACTTTTCTGTTTCATCACGGAAATAGAAAGCTTGTAATTACTGAGTGGGAGCGACAGTGACGTCAAGCTTACCTTTACCTTGAGGGACGGTCCGAAAACCGTACCTCTTCCCTGTGGAGAGAAGCTTACAGACACCGGTTGTACACCGAGCACGGTGTGCGACTCGCTGAGGGGAAATATTCCTCGGAAATCAATCTTCAGAAACTCTCTGCCGTCGGAGTTGCTCTTCATTATGCTCACCCCATCCGCGATGGCGGGGAAGGAGGAGCGGCTGGTGGCAAAGGTTGTGAGGGACGCAATGGCACTGAGCGGAAACGGCTTAATAATAGTGGGGAGGGAAAAGGGGTCCACATCCATATCACCGGCGAACAGGCGGTGCTTCCACATGTACGTGGTCACCCAAAGAGAGGTTGTGACGTGCTGAATATTCCAAAAAGGCCCGTTGAAGTCCACCAAGGATTGACAAAGAGAGTTCGGTAACTTCCACGAGTGTGAGAAGGACGAGCTTTCACCGTTGACTTGGAAAGCGGATTCGTCGCTCCGCTTTTTGTTCAAAATCGTTGTTTAGAAGTTCTATCAGTTTAACAAAATTTGTGCTGCGGGGCACGGAAGCATCTTGGGGCGCTCGAATGACTCCCAGGCCACCTGTCAAAAGCTCTCCCTCCAAGTCAACGGGCTCGTTCGTGTGGCCTGCCACGTAGGTGGCCGAAACACGACAGTGTTCCAATTGCTCGTACAAGACTGTCTGATTGTTATTCGCAAGATTTTTGTCTGATGGGTAAATACTGTGGATCGTCACGTTTAGATCTTTCCCGATGAGGCGTTTCTGGGACCACCGGAGTGAGCGAAACCCAGGTTCCGTGTCCTCTCGAAGGCATGTGACGCTGTCCAAAATAATCACTCTTGGGAGCTTATCGCTTTTTTCTGAAATCCATTTTACAAAAAATACATCACCTCTGACGACGTCCAGCACCGTGCACCGGCACGCTTTATTAAAGGGGGGGCTCTCCTCCAATTGTATCTGTTTTTCAATCCAATTGCACTGCCGGTGGGCAGTGCACCTCTCGCTGTCCAATAGGTGGTGGAATCGGATAAGAGTTGGGCGGGTAATCTTCGCCACTCCTAAACGGAGTAACACTTCTTGCAAGGACAGCCACTGTTCTTGGGTCGGGGCATCAAGATGGGGATTATTGAGAAAAATGACATCACCGAACCCTTCGTACGGAAAATTGCTGTAATAATCCTGGCGGAGGTACACTCGGGTGGAAGCATTCACCAAAGTGACGGCGTGGGAAACGAGGGAGGACACCCCTCCCAACTCCCTGGGGACGTCCACAGCGGCAAGTTCGCAGCTAATTTTCTGTTGATAGACGGGGACGCTCACTAAAAAGACATTCTTCGCCACCCATTCCACACTCGTCACACGGACGAGAGCGTGATCTCTATCGACGCGATCAGCGGGCATCTGGCCGGAGTAAACAATACAGAGCAAAAAAAAAAAAAAAAGAAGAAGAAGAAGAAGAATGCAGTAATTGAAGCAAAAGAATAGAATGCGTTCTCCCACTGGAAGGAGAGAGAAAACAACAATCCAATCACACCTCAAAGAAAAAAAAAAAAAAAAACATTATTATACTAGTTGTCCGTTCTCGTCAAAATTCACGCAGCACATGTCATAGAAGGTGTTTTCACTGGTAAGTGTTTCGGCACTAAATCCACAGAAATCCTTGAGCGGTTCCTTTTTCATGGAAAGGCCTTCGTAAACGCCCACCGTATCATCACTCGCCACAAAACCAAAGTGGGCACCCCTAGGAAGAAACCCAGTCACATTGAGAAGGTTAACAAAGTCTGTCGCCATCCAATAGGCGTGAAGCAGCGAGCACAGCTCTTGGACGGCGCCAAAATCAAGCAAAATAGAAGTTCCACCGCCCACTGTCGCAAGTGTAATCATCGAGTGGAAAACTTCATCGCCTATATCGCTAGAAAAGTAGTAGGCACAGCTGTCCGTCAACCACTTCCGCAGCGACTCCACGTGCCTGTGATGCAAGTCCACACGGCACGGCACCAGGCAATAGTAATGTCCCTTCAAGGGTAGAGGTGCACTTTCCTTCGTTGAAAGGCGCAAGAAGGAAAGTATTCCATTTATTTTTGAAGACAGAGGTGAGGAATGACGGTGTCGCCGCAACATGGAGCGGTACGGCGCCTTCTCGGTTGAAACCCGCAACACACAGGCGAGCCGTAAAAACAGCGTACCAGGAGAGACCCAGAATTCCGTTTTCGACGTGTCGCCCTCGGTGTTCATTGGTGTTTTCTGCCGTTTAGATACCTCCATTTCACCCTGAGTACCCAACAAGGAACTGTGATCACTCTTCAGAGAAAAACTATCCACCGCCGGCCCTACCAACTGCTTTAGTGGCTCCAGGATATCCGCCCCGTGAGGGCCTTTCCGTGCCCCTTTCGCACCACCTACAATCCCCTTCGTCGTGTAAACCACTGTTTCCACCGCCTTACCGTCCACTGTATACCCAACGCAGTGGCTTTCTTCGTATTCTTTCCCGCTCAGTCTCGATAAGAAGGAAAAGTTATCCAGCTGAAACACGTCAATGGGTTCATTGTCCACCAGCACGAGAGAACGATACACCACAGTGCACACGACACCACTAACGGCCTCATTCTTGACCGCGCCGCCTTCCTTGTGCGCGAAGAGCACGCTTCCGGTAACCACCTTTTCCAGGTTAGCCCTACTCACTGGTGGGTCATCCTCCACAAACATGACCTTGCACGCCTCGTACGTTACCTCTCCCTCCCTAAACCACACAGAGAGTGCACGGCATAGCAGCTGAAACTGAGCTGGTTTAAAGTTCACACAACGAATACGTGGCGGTCGGCCATCGTTACCCCACAGTACCTGGGGGGCACGAGGTTGATAGTTCTGCCACATTACATACGAAATATACGCCGCAATCCCGGTAATACCAACCGCCACGAAAACCTTCTCGTTCGCACCGGCGGACTCCGTCGGGGAAATCTCTGCAGCCGCCTCTGTAGCGGATAATTCGTCCATCGCCACTAAACAGTGTTGCAAGAAGGGGCAAAGAGAGTAGACACAATCAGAAATGACGTTCAGTGTATCGCGTACAGATGTCCTACATGCGTACAGAAGAGCAATAAGAAAAAGTATTTAATATCGGACACGCCTATTATTCTACAAAAAATAAAAATAAACGCGTGGATCTATCAACGGTGCCAACAGTTGAACACCAACTAAACAAAACGAAAAAATGGCATGAATTACAGTATTAAAACATTGGAAGTTACAGTATTAAAACATTGGAAGGTAGTGTATTCACAACGGCATCCTCTTCCTCGAAATCTTGTATCGATTTGGCCCTATTTTCTTCGTCATTCGCATCCCCTTCATCGTCGTCCTCGCTGCTGGAGGCGGTTCCCTCTGACACATTATCTTCCTTCTCTGCGACATCCTCAATAAGATCTGACTGCGGAACTTCCGCCCCAGTGTCTTCAGTGTCTTGTTTTTGCAGAAGTGTCAGATAATCATCGACGTCCTCGTCATCGTTGTCGTCGCCGTCGTCGTCTTCGGCGTCCTCTGTCTCCTTAATCGGGGTCACATCCTTGGGGAATAGATACGCCATGGCTTGTACCACATCCTTCACATCGCAATCGGCCACCTCCTCCTCGCGACGGTCTTGTCTGCTGGCCAGCACATACGAACCGGCAACTCGTTCATCCGAAGTGGAAGACTGCGTGTCCGCCAACCCCAGCTTTCCCCTCCCCGACATTTTGGCCGTATTCCACGCCCGTTTCATCGGAGACGACAAACACTTCTCACTTTCATCCACGTCCTCCGTCAAGAGCGTATTCTTGTACTCCACCAACGCACAAAGCGTCGCGACAAAGGATTCACCAAAGCGTTGATAGTTGATTTGATTATAATGGGTTTCAATGTTACCGCACGCAATGGAACGCCTCTTGGATGTGTTCTCCCACGAATCGTTGCAGTCAAAGTCTGGTGCCACGCCGCCCATCATTGTACCCTCAAATCCGTAACTCATTCGAATATTAAACTCCTTGTACATCACCACTCTCGCGGAGCCCTTCTTGTCTTTTCCAACGGCGTAGTTGGACTGTTTTAAGCTGAACATTGGGCACAGTTCACCCAGCATGGCGGGAAATATTTTCTCATTGGCAATGGGCGCTACCGCCTCCGTTGGCGTCTTCTCCTTCGGCGCCCCTACAATCGTTTCTGGCGTGCAGCCGTACACGAGAAAATTTTTTGCCCTAGAGTGCCCGTGAAAGTCGGCGTACAACACCACGGGTCGTTGTTCCACTTCAATCACTTGTCGTAAGAGTTGCTTCATGCTGTATATCACTGGATTCCGAATAGGGTCGGGGTGAAGGTAATCACGATTCAGATCCACCCCATAAAACGAGCAACGGTGGTTTCCCATGATCACACCGTCCACATTGATCATGGGGATGGCCTTGATCACCACGCTCGACAGCAAGCTTTCCACGGATGCCTTAAACTTTTCGTTAGGACATAACAGAAAGTCAAGGAGACCCTTCATGACCCAGCTCGAGTTCGACTCGCCGGGGTGGACTCGCGCATCGAGCAACACCACCGGCCGCTGGCGAATCTCCTCCACCGTGTACGGCACCTTTTTCATGGTATTATAGTAAGACGTGATCGTTAAAAGAGGTACCGGTACGCCCCCTGGGGAAGTACACAACGACTGAATCGTCAAGGGTGACTTGACAAAATTGGTCGCGGCGCTCTTTTCTAAAGCGGAGACATGTTGTCGCAACGTGGTGTAGTTAAAAGGGTAGCAATTACACAGAAAGCATTTCCCCTCTTTCGGCATTTCTATTTCTAAAGAAACTGTGAAGTATTGCACCACCTTTGTCGAGCTTTTTGAATCCGTGGCGCCCTTTGACTTTTTCGGTGGGGCCTTTTTCTTCTTCTTCGATGCCAATGACTTCTCCTCCGACGCGGGTTCCTCATCTAGTCTCGAGCGGGGAGGGCGCTTGTAGTTGTTGCGGAAGTAAAAAATGCTTTCCCCCACGCGCCGCCAGCCCGAAACTTCATTGTCCGTCACGTTTAACATTAAAGGACGCTGTCCGTCATTAAAGGACGAACCGCCCTTTTCCATGTTCAAGATATTGAATCGGTACTTTTCCTGCGGTTTGAACCCCTCCACACAGAAAAAGAACCACTGCGTGAAGGAGTTGGTGGTGGTATCCCAGTTGAGCACGAGATCGTACTCGTTTTCCGAAACTTTCACCGCTCGCTTAAGATTTCCACTCTCAAAGTTGGACGAAAACCGAACAGAGTCCGTCGTCAGCATCTCATCCTCAAACACCACTTGATGTGCGTGTTCGGATCCTTTCACCTCGTCGTGGCAGGTCTCTTTTAATGCCTGTAATCTTCGGATTTGATGTTCAGCACCTCCACTTTCGTTTCGGCCGTGGGGGCCAACAGCGGTTCGCGGTCGCCACTTTCCGCTGCGTCGCCGTCGCCAGACGGCATTGGAGCCGGGGCATCAATCTCGCATTGCCGGGGTAAGACAATGTCCGCGAGTGGGGGGAGCGCAAACCGTACGGCATCGGTGGACAACTCGGGAGAAAAACTTTCGGGGGACACATCTACGTGAAGTAGTTGGTCATGGCTAGCACCATCCCCAGTCGGTGCACGGCGCCCGTCCAGCTGCAACGCGGACTTCTCCGGTTGTGCTGGAAGTAGGGACACGCCGTACATTGCCGACAGGCGAGAAAGAAACTGCTGCCACACAGTCGGTTTGGTCTCGTCAATTTTAAGGACACACTCCACTACCGCACTTAGTCCACCAACGGTGCTGAGGTACTCTAGCGTCTTTCCCCGGTCCCCAAGAAGGAGTTCCGTCAGAGAAAGGAGAATCAAATGCGTAAACTGTGCGTTGAAACGGGGGAGACGGTTGGGTGGGAGAGAGCCGTCGCTGGTGCAGGATTCGGAGAAGATGCGGTATAAGGGTGTCACCAGGTTCAGCTCGTTCGCCTCCTGACAGCACTGACTTCGGATCACGACGCAAGAGGTAATCCGGTGGAAAAGTGCCACTTGCCAAAACACAGTACTCTGTAGCAGTTGGCAAATTAGTATACCTTTGTGATTCACATCCTCTGCCTCCACACTGTCCTTGGTGGCCAGAACTTGGAAAAGCGTTGTTATATTCCTTGCGCTTAGCGATGCCGTCTTCACCCCCAGCTCCTGCGCATTTTGGGGACCTTTGGACAGGGCGAACAAACTGATGGACAGGTTAAGAAAAACACGAAGAATGAATAGTTCTTCATCACTGGTTTGTTTCGTCTGAAATGGTCCGCCCTTATTCAAGGAACTCACGATACCGCTGAGGTGTTTGCTTGCCATTTTCTCAACAAAGTCTCGCACCACCGTCAAATCTTTGCTCAAACGGAGAAGCAGCATGACCTTGCTATTAAACACGCCGAAGAAGGCCATCAAAAGAGAGCAACCTTCGCAAATGCGTAAGGCGTACAGATTGGGTACCGTGTCCTCTACACTGGTTTGGTGCCTCCGCAATATGGCACTGAGTATGCGGAGGACCCCCAACTTTTCACAAGCCTTGGTTGCTTTTATCTGCTGCGCCTGAGGAAGTGCAATGACAATGTTGTAGAGAAAGCTGAGTATGTACGCGGTGATCACTTCATCCGCTTGACAGCTCTCCTCCTTTAAACAGGAAACGATTGCGGGGAAGAGGTCTGTGGACTTCTTCATCACGGACTTCAGTTTCCGTATGGCCGGTGGCTGTGAGCTAGTGGCGAGGGAGGGGTCCCCAAAGCTCATGACGGAAGTCTGCATGGAAATTCTTCTTGGCACAAACACAGCCACGTGTAATCGATTAATGAGACTCACAACTACGGAACGATCGGCGGGGGTGTCGCCCTTTGAAAAGCACGACTTTAACTCTTTTAGGGTTTTTTTCAGCGTGTCGTCTGGATCCCCACCTTGGGCAGTGAATTTGTTAATTCGGTTCAAGAAAAGAATGGAAACGTTCATCGGCATGTGATGAAGGAGACTAACAGAAATGCGGGACTTTTTCGCCTTGCTTGGGGCGCTGCGAGCTGCGGTACTTTTTGACGCAGACCGTTTTTTAGCCGGCTTCTTTCCAGCTTTCGGAGGTTTAGCACTTTTCATCTGCGGTACTTTTTGACGCAGACCGTTTTTTAGCTGGCTTCTTTCCAGCTTTCGGAGGTTTAGCACTTTTCATTGTTTGTGTTTGTCGCTGCCCTTTTTTTTTAAAAAAAATAAATCACTTTTAGCGCGCCTTAACTAATACTAAAAGCACGCCAAATGTTCTACAGTGGGTGTTAATAAACGAAAAACGAAGGAGAGGGAGAAAGAGGAAAAATAAACAACCGACGAACACAAATAATGGAACAAATCAACATAAACAAGCAAACAGTAAGGACGAAAAAAAAACACATACCTTACACGAGAACTGGGAAAAAAAAAAAAAACATTAACAAAATTAACTGATTTTCTTAAACTTTTACTTTTTACATAATTGGTGAAAATTTCGGGGTTAATAATATAAATACAAAAAAAAAAAAAAAAAGTGTTTGGGCTAGCTTCCAAAAACAAAGTGAAACCCCGCAGTTCAATTTACATACATAACAATATCAACATACTTTTTACGAAAGAAAGAAAAAAAAAAGTACATTAACCTAGGGGAAACACCAACCGCAGTATCGAAGAGATGTGTATTAAATAAAGGAATGGAAAGTGGAGAAGGGACGTGGCCCTTCTAAGCAAAAAGGAAAAGGAAAAAAAAAAATGGAGCGCGTTGATGCTTGGTGCCGGTTAAATGACCATACAGAGAGGACAAGCGAAGGGAACGAAGGTGAAAAATACAAACGCGATATTATACAAAAATAGTTTCTTACTTCGCGGAAACTTCCTTGATGTCCTCCAACATTAGCTCTGCTATTTTGATATTGTCATCCACCGTCTTTGCCCCCTCCAGTGTCGTCTTCAGTACGCTTTGTGCCGCGGCCGCGTTGTTCTGCATCAGCTGCTGAGACGCCTCTGTCAGAAAACAGAACTTGTTTCCCAGCTCTTCCTGACGCTGTACAACAAGGTGCCACTCCTCCTCTTTTGCGTTGAGCATACTTCTAAAATCGTACATGCAGGTGTACTTGGTCATGAGCGCCCGTTGCATCGGGTTTCTCTTTCGCGCATTGGCCGACTCCCCTTCCTTTAGCACACCGCAAGGACGGCATAAAATATTGTTGGCGGAGCTGTGAGCGGCGCGACTGTCCAGCATGATACCGTGAAATTCATTTTCCTCCGACGTCGACGTGCTGGGGAGGCACTGATGAAGGGTGAAGCCGCGGTCTAGCAAATGGGAACCGCACAGGTGCTGGGACGGGTTGTAAAAGTGAATAGAACGGAACGAGCCGGTGCCGATGAGGCCGATCAACGACTGCGGTGCGTAGACAACAGCGGCGACGAGCTCGTGCTGACCGGACGACGGGGGCTTGGGCCGGTTATAAAACGCGGCAAATATTCTACGGGCCTTTTCCACCGCCAAGCAAACCGGGTCCGAGCTAAACGGCACGAGACCCCACACTAGGCAAATGGCGTCCTCGTGTGCCGTCAGAATGTAGGCATTGCTGTCCGGTCCGCCGGTATTGCTAGTGTCCTCCAGCGCCTCAATGAGCGACTCGATTGTAGTGGCTGTTTGCTGTTGGATACTTCTGGCGTTCTGCTCCGGTCGTGATGTGACCTCGCCATCGCTGACATCGCGAAAGGCAACGTACAGCATGGTGACGGTCTTCAACTGTGGTGCCGAGCCGATCGGACCGTGCGGCTTGGCGTGGGGGGTGTTGGCGTTTGAAAACTGTATCGACGCACTGGGTGAGACGCCTCTTCCGTGTTTGTTTCCTAACCGCGGGCTGAACGCCCCGATGGTGGAGAAGGAAGAGCGCACAATCGACGAGAGGGAGTCGTCGTCCAGGTCAACGTTTATCAGTCGGTCGTCTTCGTGGGGAGAGCCCATGCCGGGGTACACACTAGTCTTCCGTGAGCTTCTTCGGGAGCGGGAAGACGGAGAATTGTCGCCTGCTATCACGGCATCGCGCCAGGTAAGCTGCGCCACAATACGTTTATAGTGGTACGCCGACAACCCAGCGGCGGATACAGCCAAGTACGAAAAGAGGATGACAGGGGAGATGAGCGTCACGCCCTTCAAGTAGAGCGGGATGGGTTCCTCATCCACCTCATACGGTTTCTTGTAGACCAGCTCCAGCACGACACACGCCACGAACGCACCAAGTGAGAGAACACATACAATGCAAAACGTCGCACAGTGCAGCAAGACTCGCAGCAGGTTGAGATGAAATCGGCTCACGCCAGACTCCCGGTTGAAGAAGTACCGCAAATTGGTCAAGGACGACCACACCCACGGCACAATGAGAGAGGGCACAGAGGCGAAGAGAGAGTGTGTGTCCCACCCGGCGGCGACGGAGCCGCCCCAGATGGACAGCGACCAGAGGAGGATCACGTACAGCATGCAAATTGGGACGGCCGAGGGAACCTTTCGTTCGCGTGTCACCGGTGCTTCCGTGTTGTTGGAATCGTTCAGGACGATGGTCGCCTTTGGCAGGTTCATCATGGCGCTCGCGGTGGAGGGACGTCCCCACGCCTTTCGCGGGTTGAAGCTTGGTCTCCGTGGTTTGGAAGAGCTGGGGACGAGCACCTCGTTTGTGAGGGAAATGACACTAATAGACTGGTCCCGCTTCGACTTTGGCTTTGGCGGCTCGGTGTAATCTTTTTCTGGAAAAACAAAAGCCGCGTCGGGCTCCTCGAGAACTGGTGAACGAAGGGGATTCTTTTTCAGTTTGGCCTGGGAGCTGTTCTCCCGGAAGAGGCCGTTCCCAACGTCAGGGGTACTCTGACTTTCAATGCTAGACAGTAACGATTCGTTCATTGCCTCCTCGTCGGGATCTGCATTTACGCCGGCCTCTTCCTCCCTCCAATTCAAGGAGGTGTTCTGCTCTTCGGTGGCTGCCAGGGGTTGGGTTTCCCTTTCCGCCGGTGTGGCGGCACGGGGCTTCCGCAAAAATGAAAATGGATCTGTGATAATGAAATGAAAAATAATCCACAAAATACTGAGCACGGCCTCTGCCCCGGAGAACCCTGTTGTCAGCCATCGTTTGGCGATCGCCGCGGCAACTGTGACGGCAATAAAATACAGCGCTGGTAAGATTGTACCAACGAAAGAAGTTACCTTTAACACAATAGTTCTACAGTTCATTTAAACTTCACACACGAAAAAAAAAAAATGAATGAAATAAATGTCTATATATATACAAAGGGGAAAAAAAAAAATACACTACACTAAAAAAAAAAAAAAGGGAAATCCTACTAACTACAAAGGAAAAAAGGACGAGAGAGAAGAGAAGGTGAAAATTGCGGGTGAATACTCTTCTGTTGAGATGGACGGTCAGAATTTAACAGTCGTACCAATAAAAAAGAAAAAAAAACGACATTGATAATATAATATAATATGATTCCATTAGAAGTAGCGCTCACTTCCCTTGCTCGGGGTTTCAATTTCAATCTCCGTTTCCACAATGGGTTCGGCGTCTTTGATCTTTTTCGTGTCCTCCTCAAATTCCACTTCTATGGCGCCATCTGTGGTGTAATCCTCCACCGTGTCCTTTGGGAGACTGACGTCATCCTCCTCGAGCTGCTGCTCGACAAAATCCTTGTTTACTTTGCCGGTCTTTAGATCGTAGGAAAGCTTGGCTCCCCTAGCTACCTTTTTCCCCTTTTCGTTTTCTCCCACCCCAAACGCCATCATCCCCATTTGACCGCCAGGCATACCGTCTCCGTTTTGGAGGGCGGACTGCAGGATGGAGGCCATGCTGTCTCGCATCTCTGGGGTGAGGTTGGCTTGCAGGGTCTGCTGCATGTTAGAGATCACAGAGGGGTCAATAAAAGCGTCACTACGAAAGTTTCCATTAAATAAATCGTCGGCACTTCCCTTCTTTGGGTGAGACTGTGTCTTGGACAGTAAGTCTGAAAACTGCTTGTACTGGTCATTGCTGTACAGAAGGGCCGACCGAGCGACAAACCGACAGGCGGAACGGTGCATGAAATGATACTGTGATTATGAACTGCTGCTGTTCGTCCTTCTGGTTAAAAAAGAAGAGGAAGGTAATACATTACATGGGAGGTACAGGAATACTTCAGCACATCCAAAAGGGGTTGGCAAAAGAACAAAAAAAAAAAAAATGAAACGGGTAATAAAACAAGCGTTGGGTGAGATAAAGACCACCATCATAAAGCAAGTGAATCTCTAGTAGGAAAACGAAGCCCTAAAAGCATTTCCTCCGTCACACCTAACCGGTCGAGCAAGGAGCCACCGCCGTCCACGCTGCCGTAGGAGGTGGCCATGTGGGCGCTATCGTAGAGAGGCCACTTCTTCTGCGGCCGGTACGCCTGTATCGGCAGTAGTCGGGTAAACCACCGAATAACAGGATTCTTGAAGCGGTACTGGTCGCCTTCCATCAAATCTTGAAAATAAAAATGACCAGACCCCTCCGACGCTGCCTCGTCACGGTCTGCCGCCCGGCCGTGCAACTTGGCGTCGCCGAAGACTTGCAGCAAGTTGCGCCGCACCCCCAGGTCGTACACGTTCTCGTCCAGATAATCCTTAAAGGCCGCTTCATCTGTTGGTGCCTCCCTATCATTGGAAAAGGAATCCTCCCCGCTAAGATTGCGTTGCGCCTCCTGCAACTTTCTGGTGTGTTCAAAAATAACACAGTCGATCGTCGTCACATTACGACGCGCGTAGTTCCAGTGTCTGCCCAGCAAATACGCGCTCATACAAAAAAAGAGGAGACACTGTAGGTAGCACACCAAAACACCAAAGGTCGGTGGACCCACGTTTAGCTCTTCCCATAGTGTATTACCCACACCGAACCCGGGGGGGACGGTGCTCTGCTCCATCGCATTGCTAGAAAAGTGGCGCCGCTCGTGCGATATCACAAACACCGCAATCGCCACGGTGAGAAGTACAAGTGCCCACGAGGTCAGCAACAGGACGTACAAGAGCAGCAGCAGGTAGTTCTTGTAGTTGAAGAACCCGACACACTGTCCCAGCCACGGGCAGTGGTGGTCGTACTTCAACACGCAAAAGTTGCATCTGCTACAGTGGTGGGCTCTGGGGGGCTTAAAGGTAGAGCACATGGGGCAAAAGTGTAAAAAGCTATTCTGCACGCTGGTGTAGCAATTGGCTTTGGAGTCAAAGTAAAACTGCTGATCCGACGCCGACGTCTCCGAGTCGGAGGACACCTCGCTGCGACGGGAGGGAAAGGTTCGTACTTTGGTGTTTTGGGGGAGGGCGGTTTGACTGGGGGACGGGTAGAGTGCCCGTTCTCGGGTTTCATCGCCGTGAAGTGGTTCATAAAACGCACTCAACGCTAATGTGGCGCTACGAGGCGCCTTCTGAAGGAACACCGGCGGGACACGGCCCGGGGGGGGTGATGACCGCCATAATGTAGGACCAGAGTGCCATGAACACGAGGAACATGGTCGTACTAAACAGCACCCAGCCCCACACACTCACCTCCTTCAGCTTGCCTAACTTCACTGGGAGGGTGTCGTTGGACTGCTTCTTCATGTCCTCCGGTGAGAGGGGCCAAAAGACAAAAAACAGGGCGGACGCTATGGCCTCGAGCGACTGGGGGAATAGATAGACATAGAAGCCGTGCGCGGAGTAGCACGACACTAGCAACAGGGTGGCCACCACAAAATTGTCGGTCCAACTTCTATTAAATAATTTCATTTTCCCTTTTCTACTATATCGAACGATTATTATTATTATTTCTGTCGATCACTGCGCGACACTTCAAATTTAAAAAAAAAAAAAATAGAAATTCTATTATTAGAAAAACACAATGCGGAGAAAAAGTGCTATGGCCAAACACGCAGTCAATAAGGTTTGCATTTTGCATGAAATATGACAAGAACAGTATTAACAAAAAAAAAAAAAAAGAATTAACATATAATTGACACATATACGTGATGAAAATATGATGAACAAAAAAAAAAAGCGTCTTCGGTGTTAAAGTATCGTTACAGCTTTCCAAAATTCAATTAATGCGTTTATAACAGTACACTTAGTGGAATAATAATCATAATAATATATATAAAAAAAAAAAAAATTACACTTTCACATACATTCACAAAAACACTCACAAAAAAAAAAAGTAGAAAGGGTGTGACAGTACCTCAACAAAAAAAAAGATCGAAGTGCCATCAAATGACGCTCAATCGATATTTGAAGAGAATTACCATCAATGCTCATATTATCACTATTTGGTTTTATTGTACAATGGAGAGGGGTAGTTTAAAAAAAAAAAAAAATTGGAATATCACTAGTTAAATATATATAAATATTAAAAAAAAAAGAGGGTGCAAAAAAAAAAAAAAATGAATAAATGATATGGAGGAATATAGAGGGATGTGCGCACTACGCGTGTACAAATTATAAGGTTTGACAAAACTATAAAGGCCACCACAGCCTTATAAAGGCATATTAGTGTGCTCTACAGTATTATTCTCTAATTTTAAAAACCGTATATATATATGAAAATAAAGTAAAAAATCATTGAATTCAGTAGTATAACCTTTAATTTTATTGTCCCACATGTTGGTATGATTTGCCTTTTCTTTTTCAATGAAAGAGTGAGGTGTTCCTTGTTCTGTTTTATTTTTTGTTCCGTTTTGACTTTTTCGTTCTTCCATTTCTTATTATTATTATTATTCCCTTTTTATCTTTAAATCAGTTGTGTACGCTTTTCCTTGGTGTATCGTGTGCACCAACCATCACACAATTGCACTTCAATTTTACAAATTACCTCATAAAATAAATCTTTGATACGTTTTATTCCGCACCCTCCTTTTTACTTACCTTTTGTTTGTTTGTTTGTTTGTTTTGCTTTTTTATTTTTCTTTTTTTGCAAGGTTTGTCTCTTGTGGTTTTTTTTGTTTTTGTTTTTGCCGTCCCACATTTGAACCACTATTCTGTTTTTAAACAAGCAAACAAAAAATCCGGTACAACACGAACTACTCCCCTAGTGCTGTTGTACAATTGAACGGAGGAGGACGAAACAAAAAAAAACTTTGGAATATTGTCGCCCGTGGGAAAACGAAAAAAAAAAACATTATATTTTTAATACATGTAAAAAAAAAAAAAAAAACATTTCCGGAGGGAAAACCATAAAAATAAAAATGATAAAATTAGATGTACAATAAAAAGATGGACGAGTAAAAAAAAACGTTCAATTATTACAGTTTTTACAAAAAAAAAAAAAAGGAACGCGGCAACCACGTAAGCAAAGCTGATAGGGAAGAGGAGGTATTGTAAAAAAAAAAAAAAAAATGTTGCTTCAAATTATAATTATAGGATACCTAAAATAAAACTAATCTGGCGTTAATAGCCGAGCCCCGAACCTCCCTGGAACGACCCGCCACCGCTGGGGTGGCCTCCGGGGTAGTTGGGAAAGGGGTTCGGTTGGCGACTATTATGACTGCTATTATTGCTAATGGTCACGTAAGGGCCTTGCGGGTTGGTAGGGACGTAAAACACATCGCCCTGCACCGGTGAGGTAGAGAGAGCGGTGGACTCGCGATTGACGGGTACGAGGGTGTACTCCTGCGGCCGCACAAAAGGCATCGTCAGCACGGGGAAGGGGGCAAAGGTCATACCACTCTGCCCAGGGATGGGACGACCCTGACCCTCGCCATGACGAGGAGGAGGGGGATCGCCCCGTGCAGGGACGCTACCGTGGCTGAACTGGCCCAACAGCACCTCCCCCCGTCCTTGTTGTAAAGGGCGGTCCTGCTGGCCAATCCCCTCGACCTCACTAGTGTGGCGACTACGCTCATTGTGGCTTGACTTGCACCGACTGTTGGGCTTGCAACGCCACAAAACAGCGTTTGTTACTTTATTTCTGATCATCACCATATTCTGCGCTGAGCGCTCCTTCCCGTGCTCCGCGCAGGCCACCTTATCCAACGAGCCGATCCGCATGCTGCTCAGCGTGCTGGCATTGTACACCTCCACCTCGTACTGGCTAGTGTCGTCGAGCGGACTTCCCGCCGCGGTGGGCGCTGAGGGCGGACCGGGGAGCATCCGCATAGGGTACGGTGCGGAGCCAAAACTGTTGGAGTTCTCCATCGTGGGAAAGGAGTTACTCCGGTGGCTGGCCACGATGGAGCCAGGGCGTGACGCGGTGGGCCCTCGGTTGACCACCGCCTTGGACGAGAGGTTCATGGGGGAGTGGACCGACACGATGCTGTAGCTGGGGCTGCGGCCGCCGTCGGCCTCGCTGAACCGTCGATTGTCTGGCACAAAGCCTCTCTGGTCCATAATGACTCGGCAGAAGGGATCGGTGGACCCGTCGTTGGGCGGATTGGGGACACCAGCCTTGGGGAAGAAAATGTTATCGCCGTAGGTGTTGGGGAGGGGCGGATCGTTGAAGCTGATCCGTTGGGGTGTGGCTCTACTATCATTGTAATGATGTGGTGACGGGTTATTACTAGTATTGGTATTGTTATTCATCCACGCACACTATAAAATGAATCGATTATGATAATAAGGTGGTTAAACTAAAGTTTACGTTTCTTTTTGATGAATTCAACAACGGCACTCTACACCCGCTGGGACTGACAAGAATGACGCGGTGTATCTTCCGGTTGTTGAATGTTGTGTTTGTTTATTCTATTTAGTTATTTATTTATTTTTTAATGTTGTTCTGTTCGTCAATGGTTTTCCTTATTTACTTCTAAATATCGATAGTGTAAATCGGAGTAGCGCGTATATATTATTTGTGAATATTATTTCTCTTGTATAATAACAAAGTATTTAGTGTATAATTATTATTACTAATATTATTATTGTTATTCGAGAGTATACTTTTTTTTTTTTTTTTTTGATATGTGTAACGAAATTATAAAACTTATAAAAGAGGGAAAAGGGAAGTTAAGAAAGGGGAAAAAACGGAAAAGGAAAAACTACGCTTTAACACAAAAAAAAAAAAAAGGAGGGGAAGCACAGGAAGAAGATGAGTAGAGCGAAAAGCCTCCGAGGTCAAGAGCAACAAGCACGCAAAAAAAAAAAAAAAAAAAGGAAAGAATAAGAGAACACAACGGTATACAGCAGAATTATTTTTCGACCCACAGAAGCGGAGGGTCGCCCCCCTCCCCGCCAGTCAAAAGTTCTCGAAAAGTGCGGGACGGTTCGCCACTCAGAATGGTTTCTATTTCAGCTCTCGCGGCCAGACCCGCCTCGCGGGCGGAACAGTTTTTGGGAAGGTGTGTAGTTGTGGAATAGTTTAGTTTCATTGTTGCGTATACTTCAAGAAGTAGCAAGGTAAAGTGCATGGGTGACAGTGGAAAACGCTCTACGACTTTCCGCAGAACGTCGAGCCCCTCCCCGTCGGCAGCGAGAGGACTGTCTAACAATGTGGTAATTGTCTTCTTGTTCAAGCCTTGCGATACGCCCACCTTCATGTTAAACGTAAAAGTATCACTCCACCGATAGTTCCACTCCTCCCCGGATGCATCACGTCCTCTCTTCCGACTCTCTTCGTCACTCAGGCGATGTGACACCCTAGAGTAACTGCACTCCTCTGCTGGGACACCGCCAGAAGGTGGCGCCACCTCGCTCAAGGCAAACATCCGTACGAGGACACCACCCTCCGCGGCACGCACTTTTTCCGTCCGCGCGGAAAGACAACCGTTCAGGCGGCGAAGTGCATCCCCAACCGTCGGCAGCTTATCGTCCGGTACGGCGACGCACACCGAGCTCAGCCGGATGGGTGAGACGACCAGACCGTTTCTTCTCCCCTGTAACCCATACACACCCCACTTCCACAGCTTATCGGAGCAAGACATGCACAGGTTCGGCGGTCCTTTGCCTGGTTTGACCCGTGCGCCAAACGCATTCACCTCGGCCGTGTCGATTTCACTCCTGTGCTTGGCTATCGAATGATTTCTCACCGAAACAATCTCATCTGCCACGTCCTTAGCGGGAGGGAGGAGCGTGGTGGAAGGGGTGGAGACGAGTAAATGTCCTCCGGTCCTCCCGGTAGCCACTAGGGAAAACGGACCACACGGCCAGTGGGTGCACACCAAATGCACCGTAACATGGGGAAGCAACGAAACTCTGCAGGATTGTTTGTTCCAGCAGAAGAACAAACTCTTTTGTTTCCCGACCAGTCGCTTCGCCTCCTGTAGCACAAAGTTCATGAACCCTCGTTTGGCCATCACCTCTGCGTGTCCATCTCGAATACTCCACAAATCCAATACACCGACGGCGTCCGCCCCTATACAGCGAGTTCCGCTGCCCAACGACACGCACACATACTTATTCACTTCCCCGGACCGCACACCAAGCACAACACCAGATAGAATTACCGCCGATTGGCCGCTGTTGGAATTGTAAAACGCTTCCGTGGACTGCACAGAAGACAGGAGAATGGAGTGCCACTTGGACTGTGCCGACTGCTCTGAAATCGCCGCTCGCAGCGCGGCCTGCGGAGAACTGGACCACGTAACGTCTGTCATACGGTTCCTAAAAAATAAAAACAGCTTTTCTGTGGTAAAAGAGGAAAATAAGCCTGTTCCGTCGTCAAGCAATACAGAAATCACCGTGTCTTCTGCGCACAACCGTGTAAAAAAAAAAAAAAAACAGTAATAATAATGTGAGACGTCATCTCTCGCCTAAGCGATGCAGGAGGGTTTCAATCAGGTAGTTTCTCTGTGCATCACTCAAGCGGGCGTCAAGCGGATTGCCCGTTAGTCGTGAGTGCAGTAGTGCGCAATCTCTCGTAGACAGCATCGAGAACTGCATGGAGTGCCATAGTTTGTTTGTCGTTGGTGACCGTGGAAGGGCACTAGGGTCCTGCGGGAGGCCCTTGAGGTACTGCGCACAGCGCTCCGGATTTATCGTCCACAGCGCAGCGGCGAAGGACGCCAGTGGAACGGTGTGCCTCTCCAGCACTGCGGTTTCCGCAGCAGAAAACCCGTCGAGATGGCCTCGTTTGTTTCCCACTCCAATCCACAAACGATCGCATCCCCGACGGCTGCTTCCGAAATTTTGCAGCGCACTGTGCAGAGACGGAAGGCCGCTGGGGGCGGTCTCCTCTGAAAGTGACTCTTGTGAATTTGGCTCCAGCTCCACGCCGCCAAAGGGGACACCGGACGACGCTTTCACCAAAAGAATGCTGTCCCGCGGGAGGTGCCGGTGCGACTGCGCGACGCGGCCAACGGCGTCCCCGATCAACTTGCTGGGAACGTGAGGCACAAAAATGGCGGTTCTGGAGGGAGACTCATGATGGCCCAACAGTAAACGATCACACCACAGACCCGAGTAGTCCGGAACCCTCTCAGAGTCCCACAACTGCGGGCCTCGACTCCCTTTCTTCTCCGCCAAGCCGTGTCCACGTCTGGATCGGCCATGAGAGTCTCTCCCGTGCGCGCGACACACGTCTGGGTCGTGGATATCGTTTAACCCAGGTCGACAGTTGTCCAGCAGCATTTTCGACACCCGAAGACCTACACTCCCGCGGCACTGGATGTTGGACTGACTTTCATACCCTAAGAAAATAATAAGCTTTTCGATTTTGCTTTTACTCAAGGAGAACTCTATCAGCTTCTCCTTTTTCATTCAAAAGCTACTCTAGAGAGGGGGAAAGAGCCGGAGGGGCGTTTAAACAAATGGGAGAGGGTGATACCCCCAAAGGACAACAGAAAGGAAAACGACAGTCAATCTGTACAAAGGGTCGTCAGATGGTTAAGATCGGGGTTCGTCCCCTTCTGCGATTGCGGTTTCCACCCTCTTTTCTCCGCCTCCTCTTTGCGCTTACGCAGCTTTTCCTCTCGCGCCTCTCGTATGCGTCGTCGAGTGTTGTTTAACACTGTATCCTCTCTATCCTCTCGCAAAAACAGCGTGGCCCCCTCAAGTTCGGAGGCCTGCAGTTCCGTAATGGCTCTTGCCGCGTCCTCCGGGGTGGAAAACTCCACCATTCCTCTGCCGTTTGAAAACCGTCTGCAGAACACCACCTCTCCCGCCTGCCGGAGGTGATCCTTAAGGGTTTGCCACGAAGTGCTGTCGGACAGACCTGTTATTTGCACCCTCTGGCCGACAAGCTTCTTTACTCCATCTATAGTCACCTCAGCTGCCGTGAGTGTCAACGGATCTACGCGGCGCACCGGCGGTGAGAAACTTGGTGGCGCGGATGACCACGCAACGTCGTCTACGGCGGCAGGCTCGCCCCACGCACCGCCGTTGCTTCCCCAGCCATCGCCGCGACTTTGTCTTCCCTTAAAATTACCCCGGTTGGAGCGACCAGAGTTCGAAGACTTCCAACCTCCGTCGTTGCCGGACCAATTGCCGCCGTCTCCCCAGCCTGACTGCCCTTTGTTCCCGCTGGAAAAGTCACCCCAGCCACCCTTTCCTCCTTCCGGCTGAGTCGCCTGATCTGCGCTGCCCCAACCTCCGCCTCCACCTCCGTTGGCCCAGCCCGAGGAATTCCATCCGCCACCCTGCTGGCCAGATCCGCTGTGGTCACCCCATCCCTGAAACCTTGAAACTGTCAAGGAAAAGAAACGACCGTATGACTTTCGCATCCTTGATCTGTCTTTGGAATCTGAAAAGAAAGAATTACTTAAACACAAACCACAGTAGAGAAGAAAAAAATGAAAAAAAAAAAAAAATGGTTGCGCGTTGTGAGCATGAAACACAAACGAAGGGAGGAAGTGGGTACATCCACACAACACCAAACTAGAAACCGACAAACAAACTCTAGCGCTTTCAATAACAAGTAAAAAAAGATAACATCTTTAAACATTGGCTGCCACTTGCTCGGCACGCAAATGAGCACCTGTGCGATGACAGAGATGAGACATTATACCGCTCCAAATAACCTGAACACACTGGGAGTACGCCAAACGAAAATGACCGGGAATATAGTAAAAGAGAGGAAGCCAGTTGATGCTCCAAAAGGCGAACCCGTACAAAACAATATCAGGATAATCATATAAGAGTTTTCTCGTGGTATCCCGCTTGACACACTTGTAGTACTCCTCAAACGAAAAGGAAGTATCGGGAACAAACTTGTAGCGACGACCCATGATACTCTCTGCTTTTGGATCGTCCTCTTCGACGCGGCGTCTCCCGTCGCGCCCGTCTCGATAAATAAAAAAGTGGTCTATGGACGTCAAATACAGCATAAAAAAAGCGTTGTAAACCTGCGCGCAGCTCCAACTCATGAATCCTTTCATGAAAGCCGTGCGCTTCGTCAGCTGAGTCCGGGGCAGAATTCTATCAAGGCGCTTGTAAACTCCGAGGAAAAAAAACGTGCCCAGAAATGCATTGTAGCTGCAGAAAATAACGCTTCTTCGTAAATCCACCAACACATCGTTCGTCATCTTTCCGTCATTTCTGTAGCTTTTGTCACCCTTACGATGCTTCCACGCCAGATACGGGGACGGAATACTAACCACAAACCAAGAATCTTTACACTCGGCCGGCAGCACCTCACGCGTAAGTTGCGGCGCTCCAAGCGTGCACGGCTCATACACCGTTTGACATATGACATCGCCCCAGAAACCCACGACAAATGTAAAGAATATATTTGTTTTCACCGGGTGATGCTCTAGAAAATAGGACACATTTCCAAAGGCTTTCCGCAGCAACTTCATTAACGGTACGGCTTGGTTATCAGATGTCTGCGTACGGTTTAACTAGGAATCTGATAATGCTTCAGTGCCAGTTGACCAAGTAGATATTTACAGTCGACGAGTTTACATCAACCAAATAAAAAAGAAGGATGGAGAGAAATTATGGTAGGTGCATTTGACCCCCCCTGTACACGAAGCAACAAAACAAAATACTAATCATCCTGATGGAATACCGTGGCCAAAAAAAAAAAAAGCGTTATTTCGCAGGGCTCGATAAAGTGAGGAAAACCCTCAGGCTGTTTTTATATGCGTCGTCATCGTAAAGTCGCGAATAAACTCTCCGCACAGGGGGCAGTGCGACTCCTCAAACGGGTTCAGCGCGTAACGGGCTTTGCGTAATTTTCTCACTTTACTATCTGGTCCCTTTCTTAGCATGACAGAAGCACAAGGGTAGCAGTAGAGATGTTTGCATGGGAGAATCAGAACGGACAATGTGTCTGATAGATTGTACCTGTCCTCCACCAGGGGTACATTAAACAAAATACTCTCGACGACTTCGCCTAAAAGAATAGGTTTACTGCAATGATCACACGTTGAAGATACACGCGCTTCTCGGCGTTGCTTTGTTTGTTTTGACCGCGTAGAGACCGGTGCAGACGGTGCCTTTGTGTTTTGCAGGAAGCCATAGCGCCGAATTTCAGCCTGCCTCTTTTTTTCCTCCGATGTATCCTCCGCGTCCCCAGTGCCCTCTAGGGACACAATCGCGATCATACAGGTGGCGTAGGTTATTGAAACACAGTCAAACATAAACAAAAGCACAACCCCGACAGCACGGAAGAAACCTCCCCACTTTCTTCCTTTCCATAGGCCAGACAAACAAGAGTCACATTTCTTTCCCGTGACAACCTTCGCGCCTCTATAGAAAGGGCTCTCGATACTCGAAGGAGCGCACATCTGCGACTCACAATACCACACGCACCCAAAATCCGTGTACGTCTCCAGGCATTGCTGGCACGTACTGGCGTAACTACAAATAGAAGCGCAGCTGCGTTGCGGTCCAATGAATTTTTCGTCCCCGTAGCAGTCGACGTCCCGTGAAACACAACGTCTGGCCTTGCAGCACCACCCACATTCATTTTGGTGCACACAACTGTCGTAGTCGGAAGTCGCAGCGCATTTGTCCGTGACGCATTCGGTGGAGGCTACGCCGGCGTCGTCTGACGTTATCCTGCAAATAAGATTCCTTTTTTCGCATTTCGCAATGTCTTGAGGGAGGCATCTATTGGCTTGTGTGCGAACCCTTTCCTCCGATGAATTTCTGCGTAGCGCGCAGTTCACGTCGGCGTGGTCGAAGTCTAAAAATAAGTTAGAACGGCTGACGGAAAGTGCCTCTCCACTATTATCCTGGGGGTTAAAAATAGAAACACTGCCCGATAGTCCAGCATTTTCTGCCGCGCGACAACTGATCGACAAAAACACAACTACTAGAACAGCAATTATAAAACAGTCAGCCATTACCACAGAATTGTTTGATCCATGGTGCGCTTTTCTACTTTAGTAAATAATACTTGTGAAAAAGCAAGGGAGTAAGAGGGAAATTAAAACAGTAATGCATTAATAATAATAAAAAGAGTCTGGTACCAGGAATAGGGTAGGAGTGAGGAGGGCCAAAAAAAAAAAAAAAAAAAGAAATCCATCTGTCACTCTGCAACAGTTTTAGAGGTACAGCTCCTGTCGTCTGTCGTATTCAAAAATTATGGACGCTTTAACTATTATGGGAGCTGAAAGTTTGTGCGAAGTAGAAGCCCGAATATTACTACATTATCTTTTTTTTTTTTTTTTCTAAGTCCGCTTCCATGCGAGTGTTGCAGTTCATCCTTTTTATGGTTTTCATGTGAACGGGTAAACTTCAGGGTCCCCTTTACCTCTATCATATAACAACTATTGTTTTCATTTTTATTCTTTGTTTGTCTTTTCTTGGTAGACACCGACAATAGGTTTTTTTTTTTTTTTACGATACCGGTCTTTTGCGTCTCCCGCCGGAGCTCCAATGCTTTGACGTATTCGCTTTTACACGCGCTGTTTCTCCGCAATTTTTAAGTCGGCTTTGAAATTCGTTCCATTGCAATGGCGCAACTATCCAGGAAGACACGACGGCTTCCAATAATGGAGGTGGGAGTCGTCACCACCGGTAATGAGTATACTAGAAAACGGGCTGTGGGCTACTGCCTTCTGCATGAAATTAGGCCGCGTGGAGACGGAGAAGGACATATCCGACGAATAAACCGAAAAACCCTTGCACCGCCATTAGCGACGAATCCTGCGCTACAACGTGACTTTCGTCGTGGGAGAAAACAGCTTTGTAACTCCTATGGTTACAGTTGCCTGGTTCGCCGAACGAGGCGACTTCGTAAAAACGGTCGCCAGTTCTGTTTTCTAGCATTCTCAAGTCCCATAGCCTGGCGACGGAATCCATTCCCCCGTAAGCAGCGTGTTTCCGGAACGACTGTATTTCACGCTCGTGACTGGCACCGAACTGTGCGCGTTTGTCGAACGATAAATCATTTTGCCGCTCACACCATCGAATAAAACCCACGAGCCGTCCAAGCTTGATGTGGCCAATGTTCTGCCATCACTAGAAAAGTCCACCGCGTTTAACGCTGCGGTGTGAATACTCTCTTCAGTGGACTCCTCCTCGCTGGGTGGTGCCGACACTGTCAGGACGGCCCGTGTTTCCAAATTCACCAACCGCGGTGTAATGTCGTCCGTGGCGAGGAGTAGGTATTCGCCGGAAGGGTGAAACACCGCGTCACGAATGGGAAATCGGTCGTTCAGCTCTAGTACCAGCTTTGAATCTGGTTCTCCGAAATTATGAATGCACACTCTCTGGTCGAGACCGCCGCTAAGGATCATTGTGTTAGTTGGGTGGAAGCGCATCACCTCGACCGATTTGGAGTGGTCCCGAAATCGCCTTGCAATAGAGATTTCAGAAATTTCGTTTGTATTTTGTGACTTGCCTTTTAGTTTTTCGTTGGACAATGTTGACTTGAGCTCGTCCAGCGTGACAGTGTTTTCCAGAGTTTCGATGCTAAAAATGACGGCGAGGCCATTGGTGCCACAGCAAGACACGAGAGAACCATCCGGAGAGAAGGAAAGGTCGCGGACAACGCCGGCGAGGGCGGCCGAGCAAAACCTTTCCTTCATCTTGTACTGCTTGCGGCCTACCGTCCAATTGTAGGAAAGCGATGTGGGGAGATACACTTTGGAGGAGTTTAAGTAAAATTCAACCACCTCGTTTTCGACAAACCGGGAAGTTTCCGTTTCAGCGAGCGAAAGTTGTTTCGTGCCCGCGGAGAAGGCGCCAAGCAGGCGCTCCGAGTCTTCTTCTATTGGCGATGCAATTACACCCGTCGCGTCTGATACGGCGGACGCTGCGACGACAAAGCCATCGTGATGCAGCTGTTTAATGATGGATTCGTACAAATCGTGCGTGAGCGAGTCGGAAAGAACCTCGCATCTTTTTCTTTTTTCAGCGCGCATGCTGAGGGGGAGAAAAGAAGGGATGTGTTCTAAATGTAGGTTAAACTAGAACGGAAAAGAAAGGAAGAAACGGAAATAAAAGATTGGAATGAGCTGGAGCGGCTGCGCGCGTTCACTTTCTTTCCAAGGCGCGCGCCCGGCCCGGGGGCGGAAACAAAACCCCCTCCTCCTCCTCCCGCCAGCCGAGGTTTTTCATCCCCATACGCTACCGAAAAAATCGGGTATTTTTGGCGCCCTTGTAGCCTAATGGATATGGCGTTTGCTTCCTAAGCAAAAGGTTGTGGGTTCGAGTCCCACCTGGGGTAAGTTTTTGCCGAGCCCTTCCCCCCTCCTCAGTTCACCAGAGACAAAAAAAGTGGACGAGTAGGGGATTGAACCCTAGGCCTCCTGTATGCAAAACAGGCGCTCTACCACTGAGCTACACGCCCACAATGGTTTAGCCAAGTTTTGAGTGTAGGCTAAACACAGTATCACCACAAGAGGAAAAAGAGGTGGTTTTAACGCTCCTGTGGCCTAATGGATATGGCTTTTGACTTCTAATCAAAAGGTTGTGGGTTCGAGTCCCACCTGGAGTACTGTTTTTCACTTTTCTTTTTTTGGGGTGGAAAAAGGGAGGAGGGGGCGTTTGTGGCAGAGGAAAATCCCACAAAAAGGAGCGCGACGGTTTTTTTTTTTTTTACATGCATGTGTATAGTGTTTATCGGAAGTGTTGTTCTTGGTTATTTTAAAGAAATTCATTAACGTGTTAGAAAGAAATGCTAAACAAAACTACGCAGCTTCCTTGTCCTTCTTCTTTTTCTTCTTGCTCTTCTTGTCGATCTGCGCAAAGATGTCGTCGAGGTCCTCCTTGACCTGCTTCTCGGACTCTTTTGCCTGCACGAGCAGCTCGGCCTCGCTCTTCTTTTCCGTCTTTTCGACCTGTTTCGCCCTCCTCGCCCTCTCCTTCTCAAACTCCTCGAACTCGAACTGCTTGCGGATGGACTCCTTGTACTCATGGAGGGAGCCGTTGAACGGCGTGACGGTCTTGTTCCCCGCCATCCAAATTTGCATATTGGTCGACTGAATCAGCCGGGTGTCGTGCGTGACGGCCAAGACACCACCCTGAAAGTTCTTGATGGCGTCGCACAGCGCGTCAATCGCCTCCACGTCGAGGTGATTGGTCGGCTCATCCAGAAGAAGAAAGTGGGGCACCTCGGCGCTAATCACCGCAAAGGCAACACGCGCCTTTTGACCGCCGCTCAGCGTGGCAATTTGGTTGTGGTGGACGACCCCTTCGAGACCGAACCGCCCGAGCAAACTGCGTGCCTCCGGCTCGCCGGTGATGCCGATGGCCTGGACGCACTCGACAGCCGTCTTCTCGAGTGGCAGGCGGTCGACAAAGTGCTGATTGTAACGCCCGATGCGGGCTAGGCGGTTGGGCTCCACCGAACCCTTGGTGGGCTCCAGAACACCCGTCAACAGGTTGAGCAGCGTACTCTTGCCGATACCGTTCGGCCCGCAAAGGACGATGCGGCTGTTGTCCCAGATGGCGCACGTGACGCCTTCAAAGAGGACCGGTCCGCCGGGATAGTTGAAGGAGACGTCGTTCAGTTTGCACACGCACTCGTAACGGAGCTTGGGGGCGACCTGGAAAGGAAAATTCACCACGTAGTCGTGGCGCTTCTCCAGGTACGACTCGTCGAGCTTGCCATTGTTGACTTGATCCCTCACCCAGTCCTCCAGGTCGCTGTTCGACATGCCGCCGCTCTTCATGCTCTTCATTTTCTTTGTCAGCTTCGCATACGCCTTGTCGAACTCGGTGTGCCGCTGAGCAAGCTGGGCTTGGAAACTACTAAACGACCCCTTGTAGTACGACAACTTGTAGTTCTCCACATGCACAATGTGCGTCACCACCTCGTCAAGAAAACCGGCATCGTGCGAGACGACCACCAGAATTTTGGGCCTCCTCGCCTCCTCATTGTACGCCAGTTCCAGGTACTCCTGCAGCCAGATCACCGCATTTAAATCCAAGTGGTTGGTCGGCTCATCTAGCATCAGGACATCAGGCTCAATGAACACCGCAGACGCAAGCGCCACACGCTTTCGCCACCCACCACTGAAACTCTTCGTCGGACGGTCATGCCAGTCCGTTGGGAATCCCAAACCGAACAAAATTTGCCGCACTTTAGCCTCCGCCTGCTCCACCCCCATAAACTTGAGCTCATCCTCCACCTCGCCAAGTCGCACCATCTCCTCCGCCGTCAGCTCTTCCTTATTGCTTAACGTCTCGGCCTCCTCCTTGTACTGTTGCATCTTCTTGTGACTGTTCAACACGGCCGTCACGGCGCTGTCGTCCGTGGCGGAGAACTCCTGTTCCTGCTCCACGAGGAGCAGATCCAGATTCGACTGCACAGGAAGGCCGCCGTTCGCCAGCAACCGCAGAATGGTAGACTTGCCGCGGCCGTTGGGGCCCATGAGGCCGTAACGGGCACCAGCAGACAACTTCACGGAGGCGTCGTGATACAGCTTTTTACCGTTCACTGACACGGAGACCTTATTCAGCGAAATATCACGGGAGCCGGCGACAGGCTCGGATTGCTCCAAGGAGACGGAAAAGGGATTGTCGCCGTCGGTGTTCACCTGGTTCGCGTGCTTCTTCATTTCCTCTAGCGCGTCGTTGAACTTTTCGGCCTTCTCCAGTGCCTTTCTCTCCTTTCGCGTCAGCTGAGTCGTGGGCTCCGCCGCACCGACTTCGGAAGAATTATCACTTGCAGACATTCAATTTACAGCTACACTATAGAAAACAAAACAAAAGGGGACAAACGGTGGTCATTAAGAGCGAGCAGGGATCCGGCATTCACAAAAACATCAAGGTGTTCGATACACAACTGGCATCACAGAAACACTTTAACCTAGAAATATGCTTTCTATTTTTTTTTTTTCTGGGAGGAAGGGCGTGGGAAATAAAATTATTTATAAAATGACGTAAAGTAATACGAAAAAAAAAAAAAGTTGAGTCGCGCAAACTGGCGTTGCTGTCCTCGTTAATTTTTTAGTTCGACCTGCTCCATGCTGGAGGTGCCGGCCGTGGCCTCAACAGGTGCGGCCGCAGGGGCGGCAACCTCAGCCACTTCGTCGTCGTCGTCGTCCAGGGACAGACCCAGCTTGATCATGTGGTGGATTCTCTCCGCGTAAGAGGAGGGGTCCTCGAGCGCGAAGCCGGAGGTCAGGAGGGAGGTGTCAAAGAGGAGGTACACAAGATCCTTGATGGCCTTGTCGTTCTCGTCGTTGTCCACGCGGCGCTTGAGCTCCTTGATGATGGAGTGGCGGGGGTTGATTTCCATCGTCTTCTTGGACATCATGTAGGTGGACATGCTGGAGTCGCGGAGGGCCTGGTTGCGCATGATCTGCTCCATGTGCGCGGACCAGCCGAACTCGGACGTCACCAGAATGCAGGGAGAGGTGGACAGACGCTCAGACAGCTGGACCTTCTCCACCTTGTCGCCGAGGATGTCCTTGATGGACGTGCACAGCTTCTCGAAGGAGGCCTTCTCCTCCTCGCGCTTCTTCTTCTCCTCCTCGGTCTCCTCGAAGTGGACGCCCTCCTTGGTCAGGCACACAAACTTCTTGTCGTCAAAGTCCTTCACCTGCTGCATCACGTACTCATCGATGGGCTCCGTCATGAAGAGCACCTCGAACCCGCGGCGCTTGGCCTCCTCGATGAACGGGGAAGACTCCAGCTTCTTCTTGCTGTCGCCGGTGATGTAGTAGATGGACTTCTGCTCCTCCTTCATGCGGGTGACGTAGTCCTTGAGGGTGGTCTGCTCCTCGCCAGACTCGGTGCTGTGGAAGCGGAGAAGCTCCATCAGCTTCTTGCGGTTGGCGGAGTCCTCGTGGATGCCGAGCTTGATGTTCTTGCCGAACTGCTCGTAGAACTGCTTGTAGTCCTCCTTGTTCTCGGCGATCTCCTCAAAGAGGTCGAGGGCCTTCTTCACAATGTTCTTGCGGATCACCTTGAGCACCTTGTTCTGCTGCAGGTTCTCGCGGGAAATGTTGAGGGGGAGATCCTCGCTATCGACGACACCCTTGATGAAACCGAGCCAGTCGGGGCAGAGGTCCTCGCAGTTGTCCATGATGAACACACGGCGGACGTACAGCTTGATGTTGTTGCGCTTCTTGGTGGGCTCGAACATGTCGAAGGGGGCACGCTTGGGGGCGAAGAGGATGGCGCGGAACTCCAGCTGACCCTCCACGGAAAAGTGCTTGGTCGCCAGAGGGTCCTCCCAGTCGTTGGTGATGGCCTTGTAGAAGGCGGCGTACTCCTCCTTGGTCACGTCCTTGGGGTCGCGGGTCCACAGAGGCTTGTGCTTGTTCTGGATCTCATACTCGCTGGTCACCTCCTTGACCTTCTTGGTCTTCTTCTTCTTCTCCTCGTCCTCGTTGACCTCCTCCACCTTGGGCTCCTCACCCTCCTCCTTCTTCTCCTCCTCCTCGTCTTCGTCGGTCACCTCCTTCTCGGTGGTCTTCTCCACGAGCAGCTCAATGTCGTAGCCAATGAACTCGGAGTGCTTCTTGATGAGGTCCTTGATGCGGCGCTCCTCGAGGTACTCCTGCTGGTCCTCCTTGAGGTGGAGGACGATGCGGGTACCGCGCTTGAGGTCGCAGTCGGGGGCGGGGGTGATGGTGAACGTACCGCCCGCGGAAGACTCCCACACGTAGGACTCGTCCTCGTTGTGCTTGGAGAACACGGTCACGCGGTCGGCGACCAGGTAGGCGGAGTAGAAACCAACACCGAACTGACCGATCATGCTCATGTCACCGCCGGCCTCGAGGGCTTCCATGAAGGCCTTGGTACCGGAGCGGGCAATCGTACCCAGGTTGTTCACGAGGTCGGTCTTGGTCATACCAATACCGTTATCCTCGATCGTGAGGGTCTTGTTGGTCTTGTCGGGGACAATGCGGATGCGGAGACGGGTCTCCTCGCCGAGGACGGAGGGGTCGGTCAGACTCTGGTAGCGGATCTTGTCGCACGCATCGGAGGCGTTACTGATCAGCTCACGGAGGAAGATCTCCTTGTTGGAGTAGAAGGTGTTGATGATCAGGGACATCAGCTGATTGATCTCAGCCTGGAATGCGAAGGTTTCAGCCATTTTTTCGATTTGTATTTAGAAAGAACGGCAAATAAATAGATAAATAGTTAAAAGGTGTTTCTTAAGAAATTAAATTAAACTTGTATTTTTTATTATAAAATTTAATAAAATAACACTAGTAAAATAGAAATAGCTTTAATAAATTTATCTGAGAGCTTAAATAACCTAAAGGGGGTGTGTGGGGAAGGGGGGAAGGAGGGAGAGAAGGTGGTCATTAAGAGCGAGCAGGGAACCGGCATTCACAAAAACATCAAGGTGTTCGATACACAACTGGCATCATGGAAACACTTTGACCTAGAATAATGCTTTCTATTTTTTTTTTTTCTGGGAGGAAGGGCGTGGGAAATAAAATTATTTATAAAATGACGTAAAGTAATAAAAAAAAAAAAAAGTTGAGTCGCGCAAACTGGCGTTGCTGTCCTCGTTAATTTTTTTAGTCGACCTGCTCCATGCTGGAGGTGCCGGCCGTGGCCTCAACAGGTGCGGCCGCAGGGGCGGCAACCTCAGCCACTTCGTCGTCGTCGTCGTCCAGGGACAGACCCAGCTTGATCATGTGGTGGATTCTCTCCGCGTAAGAGGAGGGGTCCTCGAGCGCGAAGCCGGAGGTCAGGAGGGAGGTGTCAAAGAGGAGGTACACAAGATCCTTGATGGCCTTGTCGTTCTCGTCGTTGTCCACACGGCGCTTGAGCTCCTTGATGATGGAGTGGCGGGGGTTGATTTCCATCGTCTTCTTGGACATCATGTAGGTGGACATGCTGGAGTCGCGGAGGGCCTGGTTGCGCATGATCTGCTCCATGTGCGCAGACCAGCCGAACTCGGACGTCACCAGAATGCAGGGAGAGGTGGACAGACGCTCAGACAGCTGGACCTTCTCCACCTTGTCGCCGAGGATGTCCTTGATGGACGTGCACAGCTTCTCGAAGGAGGCCTTCTCCTCCTCGCGCTTCTTCTTCTCCTCCTCGGTCTCCTCGAAGTGGACGCCCTCCTTGGTCAGGCACACAAACTTCTTGTCGTCAAAGTCCTTCACCTGCTGCATCACGTACTCATCGATGGGCTCCGTCATGAAGAGCACCTCGAACCCGCGGCGCTTGGCCTCCTCGATGAACGGGGAAGACTCCAGCTTCTTCTTGCTGTCGCCGGTGATGTAGTAGATGGACTTCTGCTCCTCCTTCATGCGGGTGACGTAGTCCTTGAGGGTGGTCTGCTCCTCGCCAGACTCGGTGCTGTGGAAGCGGAGAAGCTCCATCAGCTTCTTGCGGTTGGCGGAGTCCTCGTGGATGCCGAGCTTGATGTTCTTGCCGAACTGCTCGTAGAACTGCTTGTAGTCCTCCTTGTTCTCGGCGATCTCCTCAAAGAGGTCGAGGGCCTTCTTCACAATGTTCTTGCGGATGACCTTGAGCACCTTGTTCTGCTGCAGGTTCTCGCGGGAAATGTTGAGGGGGAGATCCTCGCTATCGACGACACCCTTGATGAAACCGAGCCAGTCGGGGCAGAGGTCCTCGCAGTTGTCCATGATGAACACACGGCGGACGTACAGCTTGATGTTGTTGCGCTTCTTGGTGGGCTCGAACATGTCGAAGGGGGCACGCTTGGGGGCGAAGAGGATGGCGCGGAACTCCAACTGACCCTCCACGGAAAAGTGCTTGGTCGCCAGAGGGTCCTCCCAGTCGTTGGTGATGGCCTTGTAGAAGGCGGCGTACTCCTCCTTGGTCACGTCCTTGGGGTCTCGGGTCCACAGAGGCTTGTGCTTGTTCTGGATCTCATACTCGCTGGTCACCTCCTTGACCTTCTTGGTCTTCTTCTTCTTCTCCTCGTCCTCGTTGACCTCCTCCACCTTGGGCTCCTCACCCTCCTCCTTCTTCTCCTCCTCCTCGTCTTCGTCGGTCACCTCCTTCTCGGTGGTCTTCTCCACGAGCAGCTCAATGTCGTAGCCAATGAACTCGGAGTGCTTCTTGATGAGGTCCTTGATGCGGCGCTCCTCGAGGTACTCCTGCTGGTCCTCCTTGAGGTGGAGGACGATGCGGGTACCGCGCTTGAGGTCGCAGTCGGGGGCGGGGGTGATGGTGAACGTACCGCCCGCGGAAGACTCCCACACGTAGGACTCGTCCTCGTTGTGCTTGGAGAACACGGTCACGCGGTCGGCGACCAGGTAGGCGGAGTAGAAACCAACACCGAACTGACCGATCATGCTCATGTCACCGCCGGCCTCGAGGGCTTCCATGAAGGCCTTGGTACCGGAGCGGGCAATCGTACCCAGGTTGTTCACGAGGTCGGTCTTGGTCATACCAATACCGTTATCCTCGATCGTGAGGGTCTTGTTGGTCTTGTCGGGGACAATGCGGATGCGGAGACGGGTCTCCTCGCCGAGGACGGAGGGGTCGGTCAGACTCTGGTAGCGGATCTTGTCGCACGCATCGGAGGCGTTACTGATCAGCTCACGGAGGAAGATCTCCTTGTTGGAGTAGAAGGTGTTGATGATCAGGGACATCAGCTGATTGATCTCAGCCTGGAATGCGAAGGTTTCAGCCATTTTTTCGATTTGTATTTAGAAAGAACGGCAAATAAATAGATAAATAGTTAAAAGGTGTTTCTTAAGAAATTAGATTAAACTTGTATTTTTTATTATAAAATTTAATAAAATAACACTAGTAAAATAGAAATAGCTTTAAATTTATCTGAGAGCTTAAATAACCTAAAGGGGGTGTGTGGGGAAGGGGGGAAGGAGGGAGAGAAGGTGGTCATTAAGAGCGAGCAGGGAACCGGCATTCACCAAACTATCAAGGTGTTCGATACACAACTGGCATCACAGAAACACTTTAACCTAGAAATATGCTTTCTATTTTTTTTTTTATTTTTTTTCTGGGAGGAAGGGCGTGGGAAATAAAATTATTTATAAAATGACGTAAAGTAATACGAAAAAAAAAAAAAAGTTGAGTCGCGCAAACTGGCGTTGCTGTCCTCGTTAATTTTTTAGTTCGACCTGCTCCATGCTGGAGGTGCCGGCCGTGGCCTCAACAGGTGCGGCCGCAGGGGCGGCAACCTCAGCCACTTCGTCGTCGTCGTCGTCCAGGGACAGACCCAGCTTGATCATGTGGTGGATTCTCTCCGCGTAAGAGGAGGGGTCCTCGAGCGCGAAGCCGGAGGTCAGGAGGGAGGTGTCAAAGAGGAGGTACACAAGATCCTTGATGGCCTTGTCATTCTCGTCGTTGTCCACACGGCGCTTGAGCTCCTTGATGATGGAGTGGCGGGGGTTGATTTCCATCGTCTTCTTGGACATCATGTAGGTGGACATGCTGGAGTCGCGGAGGGCCTGGTTGCGCATGATCTGCTCCATGTGCGCAGACCAGCCGAACTCGGACGTCACCAGAATGCAGGGAGAGGTGGACAGACGCTCAGACAGCTGGACCTTCTCCACCTTGTCGCCGAGGATGTCCTTGATGGACGTGCACAGCTTCTCGAAGGAGGCCTTCTCCTCCTCGCGCTTCTTCTTCTCCTCCTCGGTCTCCTCGAAGTGGACGCCCTCCTTGGTCAGGCACACAAACTTCTTGTCGTCAAAGTCCTTCACCTGCTGCATCACGTACTCATCGATGGGCTCCGTCATGAAGAGCACCTCGAACCCGCGGCGCTTGGCCTCCTCGATGAACGGGGAAGACTCCAGCTTCTTCTTGCTGTCGCCGGTGATGTAGTAGATGGACTTCTGCTCCTCCTTCATGCGGGTGACGTAGTCCTTGAGGGTGGTCTGCTCCTCGCCAGACTCGGTGCTGTGGAAGCGGAGAAGCTCCATCAGCTTCTTGCGGTTGGCGGAGTCCTCGTGGATGCCGAGCTTGATGTTCTTGCCGAACTGCTCGTAGAACTGCTTGTAGTCCTCCTTGTTCTCGGCGATCTCCTCAAAGAGGTCGAGGGCCTTCTTCACAATGTTCTTGCGGATCACCTTGAGCACCTTGTTCTGCTGCAGGTTCTCGCGGGAAATGTTGAGGGGGAGATCCTCGCTATCGACGACACCCTTGATGAAACCGAGCCAGTCGGGGCAGAGGTCCTCGCAGTTGTCCATGATGAACACACGGCGGACGTACAGCTTGATGTTGTTGCGCTTCTTGGTGGGCTCGAACATGTCGAAGGGGGCACGCTTGGGGGCGAAGAGGATGGCGCGGAACTCCAGCTGACCCTCCACGGAAAAGTGCTTGGTCGCCAGAGGGTCCTCCCAGTCGTTGGTGATGGCCTTGTAGAAGGCGGCGTACTCCTCCTTGGTCACGTCCTTGGGGTCGCGGGTCCACAGAGGCTTGTGCTTGTTCTGGATCTCATACTCGCTGGTCACCTCCTTGACCTTCTTGGTCTTCTTCTTCTTCTCCTCGTCCTCGTTGACCTCCTCCACCTTGGGCTCCTCACCCTCCTCCTTCTTCTCCTCCTCCTCGTCTTCGTCGGTCACCTCCTTCTCGGTGGTCTTCTCCACGAGCAGCTCAATGTCGTAGCCAATGAACTCGGAGTGCTTCTTGATGAGGTCCTTGATGCGGCGCTCCTCGAGGTACTCCTGCTGGTCCTCCTTGAGGTGGAGGACGATGCGGGTACCGCGCTTGAGGTCGCAGTCGGGGGCGGGGGTGATGGTGAACGTACCGCCCGCGGAAGACTCCCACACGTAGGACTCGTCCTCGTTGTGCTTGGAGAACACGGTCACGCGGTCGGCGACCAGGTAGGCGGAGTAGAAACCAACACCGAACTGACCGATCATGCTCATGTCACCGCCGGCCTCGAGGGCTTCCATGAAGGCCTTGGTACCGGAGCGGGCAATCGTACCCAGGTTGTTCACGAGGTCGGTCTTGGTCATACCAATACCGTTATCCTCGATCGTGAGGGTCTTGTTGGTCTTGTCGGGGACAATGCGGATGCGGAGACGGGTCTCCTCGCCGAGGACGGAGGGGTCGGTCAGACTCTGGTAGCGGATCTTGTCGCACGCATCGGAGGCGTTACTGATCAGCTCACGGAGGAAGATCTCCTTGTTGGAGTAGAAGGTGTTGATGATCAGGGACATCAGCTGATTGATCTCAGCCTGGAATGCGAAGGTTTCAGCCATTTTTTCGATTTGTATTTAGAAAGAACGGCAAATAAATAGATAAATAGTTAAAAGGTGTTTCTTAAGAAATTAAATTAAACTTGTATTTTTTATTATAAAATTTAATAAAATAACACTAGTAAAATAGAAATAGCTTTAATAAATTTATCTGAGAGCTTAAATAACCTAAAGGGGGTGTGTGGGGAAGGGGGGAAGGAGGGAGAGAAGGTGGTCATTAACAGCGAGCAGGGAACCGGCATTCACAAAAACATCAAGGTGTTCGATACACAACTGGCATCATGGAAACACTTTGACCTAGAATAATGCTTTCTATTTTTTTTTTTTCTGGGAGGAAGGGCGTGGGAAATAAAATTATTTATAAAATGACGTAAAGTAATACGAAAAAAAAAAAAAGTTGAGTCGCGCAAACTGGCGTTGCTGTCCTCGTTAATTTTTTTAGTCGACCTGCTCCATGCTGGAGGTGCCGGCCGTGGCCTCAACAGGTGCGGCCGCAGGGGCGGCAACCTCAGCCACTTCGTCGTCGTCGTCGTCCAGGGACAGACCCAGCTTGATCATGTGGTGGATTCTCTCCGCGTAAGAGGAGGGGTCCTCGAGCGCGAAGCCGGAGGTCAGGAGGGAGGTGTCAAAGAGGAGGTACACAAGATCCTTGATGGCCTTGTCATTCTCGTCGTTGTCCACACGGCGCTTGAGCTCCTTGATGATGGAGTGGCGGGGGTTGATTTCCATCGTCTTCTTGGACATCATGTAGGTGGACATGCTGGAGTCGCGGAGGGCCTGGTTGCGCATGATCTGCTCCATGTGCGCGGACCAGCCGAACTCGGACGTCACCAGAATGCAGGGAGAGGTGGACAGACGCTCAGACAGCTGGACCTTCTCCACCTTGTCGCCGAGGATGTCCTTGATGGACGTGCACAGCTTCTCGAAGGAGGCCTTCTCCTCCTCGCGCTTCTTCTTCTCCTCCTCGGTCTCCTCGAAGTGGACGCCCTCCTTGGTCAGGCACACAAACTTCTTGTCGTCAAAGTCCTTCACCTGCTGCATCACGTACTCATCGATGGGCTCCGTCATGAAGAGCACCTCGAACCCGCGGCGCTTGGCCTCCTCGATGAACGGGGAAGACTCCAGCTTCTTCTTGCTGTCGCCGGTGATGTAGTAGATGGACTTCTGCTCCTCCTTCATGCGGGTGACGTAGTCCTTGAGGGTGGTCTGCTCCTCGCCAGACTCGGTGCTGTGGAAGCGGAGAAGCTCCATCAGCTTCTTGCGGTTGGCGGAGTCCTCGTGGATGCCGAGCTTGATGTTCTTGCCGAACTGCTCGTAGAACTGCTTGTAGTCCTCCTTGTTCTCGGCGATCTCCTCAAAGAGGTCGAGGGCCTTCTTCACAATGTTCTTGCGGATCACCTTGAGCACCTTGTTCTGCTGCAGGTTCTCGCGGGAAATGTTGAGGGGGAGATCCTCGCTATCGACGACACCCTTGATGAAACCGAGCCAGTCGGGGCAGAGGTCCTCGCAGTTGTCCATAATGAAGACACGGCGGACGTACAGCTTGATGTTGTTGCGCTTCTTGGTGGGCTCGAACATGTCGAAGGGGGCACGCTTGGGGGCGAAGAGGATGGCGCGGAACTCCAGCTGACCCTCCACGGAAAAGTGCTTGGTCGCCAGAGGGTCCTCCCAGTCGTTGGTGATGGCCTTGTAGAAGGCGGCGTACTCCTCCTTGGTCACGTCCTTGGGGTCGCGGGTCCACAGAGGCTTGTGTTTGTTCTGGATTTCATACTCGCTGGTCACCTCCTTGACCTTCTTGGTCTTCTTCTTCTTCTCCTCGTCCTCGTTGACCTCCTCCACCTTGGGCTCCTCACCCTCCTCCTTCTTCTCCTCCTCCTCGTCTTCGTCGGTCACCTCCTTCTCGGTGGTCTTCTCCACGAGCAGCTCAATGTCGTAGCCAATGAACTCGGAGTGCTTCTTGATGAGGTCCTTGATGCGGCGCTCCTCGAGGTACTCCTGCTGGTCCTCCTTGAGGTGGAGGACGATGCGGGTACCGCGCTTGAGGTCGCAGTCGGGGGCGGGGGTGATGGTGAACGTACCGCCCGCGGAAGACTCCCACACGTAGGACTCGTCCTCGTTGTGCTTGGAGAACACGGTCACGCGGTCGGCGACCAGGTAGGCGGAGTAGAAACCAACACCGAACTGACCGATCATGCTCATGTCACCGCCGGCCTCGAGGGCTTCCATGAAGGCCTTGGTACCGGAGCGGGCAATCGTACCCAGGTTGTTCACGAGGTCGGTCTTGGTCATACCAATACCGTTATCCTCGATCGTGAGGGTCTTGTTGGTCTTGTCGGGGACAATGCGGATGCGGAGACGGGTCTCCTCGCCGAGGACGGAGGGGTCGGTCAGACTCTGGTAGCGGATCTTGTCGCACGCATCGGAGGCGTTACTGATCAGCTCACGGAGGAAGATCTCCTTGTTGGAGTAGAAGGTGTTGATGATCAGGGACATCAGCTGATTGATCTCAGCCTGGAATGCGAAGGTTTCAGCCATTTTTTCGATTTGTATTTAGAAAGAACGGCAAATAAATAGATAAATAGTTAAAAGGTGTTTCTTAAGAAATTAAATTAAACTTGTATTTTTTATTATAAAATTTAATAAAATAACACTAGTAAAATAGAAATAGCTTTAATAAATTTATCTGAGAGCTTGAATAACCTAAAGGGGGTGTGTGGGGAAGGAAAAAGGGAGGGCGTGTGATAGAAGGATGGTGGTGGCAGTGCTTTGTCTCGAGAATGTGAAGAGGAGAATACAAAAACAGAAATACGAGTCAGGTGAAATTAATGTAATAGACAAAAGATGAAAAAAAAGGGGGTACAAGTTTAAAAACTTTGAAGGGTGTACAAACCAAACGAAAAAGTTACTGTTATAAAATATACTCTTTTTTTGTTTTGGTTTGGAAAACGGGGTACAAGTGAGTTTTCTAAATGAAAGGAATCAGTCGAATGCCAGATTGCCGGGAATTATCGAAGTGGTTCGTCAAAGGCATTCATTGGGTCGTGGTGGTGCGAGAGACTCCCTCGGGTGGAGTTCGTCTTGGTGTTCCGGAAGACCTTCCAGAACTTGAGGGTCTCGTCCCCCTGGGCGGCGCACACCCGTTCATGATCGGGGGACAGCGTGGGACAGGTAAGGTCGGCGTCGCAGTTGGGGGAGTTGAACGTACCCATCAAGTGAAGGTTGGAGATGCGGCGCAATTGGATTTGGCCCTTTTCACGGTGCGTCGTCGCCACCTCCTCACTATTCGCATTGCTGACGATGCCTGTGATGGGGTAGTTGGTGCGAATGGCGCGAGAGATAAAGTGGCGAGTGTCGGTCCCCTTGAGGGTGAGAGAGCTAACGGAGTCCATGTCGTCCACCTGGCTAAAGTGATCCTCGCCCAGTCCGCTCGTCGCAGCGTGTGTGTCAATGTGGCACAGAATGCCGTCCCCGCCGCCGGAGAATAGTCGGCTGCGCTTAGAGGGGTCCCAGTGCAGGGCGGTCACGGGGCCACTGTACACACTGTCGAAGGTGTACCGAGGATTGTTGTGCCGGGCATCCCAGACACGCACATTTCCGTCTTCGCCGCCGGTGGCGAGGTAGAAGGGTTCTACACCGCAGTAGTGGAGCGTGGTGACACTACCCCGGTGGCCACTGAAGGACTGGACTTCCGCACTCTTGGCACGGAGGTCGAACACTTTCACCACACCATGATCAGAGGCGGCGGCCATGAGCGGTCCATGCACCCCAAGGCCAGTCACCTCCATCCCAGCAGGGAGGCGGACAGAGCGGATGAAGTCTTCGCTGCGGCAGTCGTAGATGGCGGTCGTGCCGCTGTCGACGCTCAGCGCCACACAGTTGCACTTGTGCAGCCACTGCAAGCACCGTATGGAATACCCTTCCCGCATTTCTACCAATTTGGAGGCATCGCCGGATTCCGCATCCCATGCGTAGAGGGCATTCTTCAAACCAATGATAAGTTTATTGTTCGTCCCCCAGTGCAGGAGTTGCGACGCCGTCGTTGGAAATTCAGGGGCATCCAGTACCTTCTCCGGGTTGGTGCACAGCGTGCGCGAGAAGCTAGTGGTCCTCGCGTGGGGCGAAGAGAAGAGCCGCTGTCTGTCCAACACCTGACTCGACAAGGAGGTGATGGAGCTGTGCCGGGTGTCCGAGGAGGAGGAGCCTTTACAGTCGCTGTTGAACCTCAGTATCTCTCCCCCAAAGGTGCGCCGTCTGTGCCCCGATGCACTGTAGTTCTCCACATCACCTTGCTTGTCGCCGTGCGTGACGGTGGTGGTAGAGTTGGTGCGACTCGCCAGCTTGTCCGCCAGCAAGTCATTGTACATGGACGTTGCGTAGAAGGAGTCGTCCGAGACGTGGGACTCGGAGAAGCTGGTGGCCATACTTGAGGTGGCGGTGGTGGTGCGGCTGCTAGAAGGGACATTTGTATGATTGACCGTCTGACGGCCATTCGTATTCACCATCGTGAAGGAGTTGGTGACGGAGGCGGACCCAATGAGGTTGAACGTAGCCATCGGCATATCCATTCCTTCTCGCTGGGGGATGTGACGAGACAGACGCTTTGGTGGGGAGTCGTCACCGTCGCACAAATAACGGGAACCTTTCGTTGGTTTGAGGGGGGAGGGATCGTTGCTATTTACGTCTAACCGCTGACACAGTTTGGCGCCAGTGAGTCTTGTCTTGGCCCCTTGTGAGTTGGAGCACTGCTGTTCAGAAGCCCACTGCCGCATTACCGGTTGAAAACTACTTGATATACACGAAAAATAATAATAAAAAAGAAGATCTAGGAAAGGGGAAATCTACAATTTTTTTTTTAAAAAAACTAATGTCTCTTAAAAGAGAATCTATTGTTTTGCTTCGGCTTTAATTTTTGTTGGAGAAGGAAAAAGGTACGAAGAGGGAGTCACTAGTCTTAAGCCTTCTTTGTTTCCGGGTGAAAGACTCAAAGTACCCATTTATCGTTGTAAAGCGTGTACGGAGAATAAATGTCTTCATTAAAAAAAAAAAAAAGTTAATCGTTTACTTGAAAAATACATTTGACCGTCTGACCCTTTACTGGTGCTTCACACCCCCCTGTGGAACGTGTGGGGTGCGAAAGGGTTTACGATCGGGTTGAATTTATTGCTCTTCTGTTTGCTAGATAGGTATAGTCCCACGTGTCGAATGAGCGAATATTGAGGGGAGTCTGATCCAAAGGCGTCGTCTAAAAAGGGGAACACAGACCAGAAGTAGTCGTACGGTATGAGAAACTCTAAGTTTGCCAAAAGCACCATGGCCGCAATATCCCCGGAGAGCATCGCGATCATGCCTGGTTTGACGGAGCGGGTGATCATGTTGAGCGTTGAATTTTGCTCGGGGACGTCGTCGCGAAATGAAAAAAAGTACGCAAACTGTTCAAACTGAGTGTTACGCTTTCTCCACTGTTTCGACAGGTCTGTCTTTACCCTCGTTTTATTTTTGAGTATAAAGTCGAACTTTAGCAAGCTGTTCATGTCCGCCCAGTCGTCGTGCGCGGTGACAGGCGGGATGAGGATGTGATACCCCTCACCGTAGAGGTACTCCCCCACCAGACGAGGGATGCCCGGGTTCTTCTCTGCTAGCATTCTCAACCGAAGGGAACTCTGCTTCATTTCAAATACCAGTGCCAGCTGGATCTGACCCCAGACGACCTCCGGACCTTGGAGGAGGATGGCCCCCAGCCTGGTGCCCAGCAGGCGACGCTTCACATCCCGGAGTACCTCGGCGGCCGCCTCGCAGGGTAGCTCACCCGCACTGCAGGTGGGACAAGTGTAGTCGTAGATGGACAAGTTGTGGTTCGCAAAGTCCGTCGTGAGCGGACTGGAGTACCGACACCCTTCGACCAGCGCAGATGCCGAGTCCACATCGAGGAACTCCAGGGCATGTGGGGCGTGAAGCAGTTGGGCAAAGTCGTACGGGATCTTCAAAAACGGAGGGGAATCCACGATGAACCCCTGTCGGATGCGCTGCAGTGAGACTTCCTCTAGTGCCCTTATCTCGTCCACCGTGTACCGAGTCCGGCCTAACTTCTCTGTTGGGGCCGTGGTGGGGTTCGTCGGTGGGGGAGGAGAAGGGAGCTTTTTCTTCAGCGGCAGTGCTCCTGGAGGAAACTCCACTGTTTTCGCTTCCTCGTTCCCCGCCGCCGGGGTGAGATACAGTTCGCGCAGCCGCTCCGACATGGTCGGTACCTTTGGCTTCAGGCTGAGAGGGGTCACCTCCTGCTGCGGAGGAGAGTGAAGTTCTATTGGGGTGGCCGTGACGGACTTGTGCGACGCGGCGCTGATGACTGGTGTGGCGCTCGCCGACTGCTTTGCGCTCCGTTGCTCCAGTGCGATTCTCGTCTGAGCAGACGGGACGTAACTGGCGGCAGACGCGTTCATCTCTAGGTCGCTTCTAGTATGCCACAGAAGGAAGAGGAAGGGAGAGAAAAAAAAAAAAATTGGAATGAAGAAAGAGCCCATAAAGAAAGAATACAGAAATGGCTCCTTTCAGAAACTTAGCATTGCGGTGTAATGTTAAAATAGTGTACATGAAAAGACAATACATTTAATGAAAAAGACAACTCTAGTTGGTTACATGAGCAGACGGGGGAGTGATCGTGTTAGGTAGAAAGACCCTCTTTTTGACCCACGGGGGCCGCAGGGTGTACAGCACATGACTGTCATCGGTGAGTACATCCCAACCCTCGGACACCTTCGACAGCTGATACTCGTGTATACTGGGGTTACACTTGAGGGCGCGATTCATATAACGCAACACCAACGACACCTGTCGCTTCTTCAAGTTGTACAAGGAAAAGTACACGGCGATGAGGTCCTCGGCGGTTGTCACCACCATGACCTCCGCTTCCGGCCAGTCGTATGCGATACTCTTGTAGAGGGACCGCACACAGTCGCCAATGAGCAGTCGGGTTGGTTTCTCCAGTCCGCCCCTGTTGCTCGGCACAAATGGTCGCGCCAGTCGCTTACTCTCCTCTATAAACTTCTCCTGTCGCTCCACCTCTTGGGCGCGGTCGTACGGGTCGGAGAGGGTTTGGTAGGCGGTGCTGAACTCGTCGTAGCGGTGGTGTCGTCTGTACGTACTTCCAGTGGAACTGGAGCCGTCCTCCTCCGATCCTTCCTCGGTGTCGGGGTCATCACTATTCGGATTGGTGCTCTGTTTAACAGACCGACGGCGCATGTCATATAAATTATTCAGCGCGATGCTACTCCGAGGGTAACGGCTGTTCTCCTTGTAGCTACCGGATTTACCGAATTTGCCCTGCGGCGTACGCGAACTGGGCCGCCGTGTATCGTCCAGTTGCTGGCGGAGACTTGACCACTCCTCTATCAACCGGTCTGGTTCGTAGTCGACCGTGTAGTAATCCGTCATGGGAGAAAGTCCTGCGCGACTAAAGTTACTCATTGTGTTTTGGAGGAATTCTACAATAATTTCGTGTCGAAATTAAATACACTCTTTTTTTTGTTTTTGTTTAATAATATGGGGGAGATAGAGGGATCATACGAATAGAAGGGAAAGCACAATACAAAAAAAAAAAAAAAACACTTTAATTACTGTGGGTAGCTTCACTAGTGAAGTGATTTTTCGTTCGCTTGTTTACATTTATACCACAAAAAAGAGATAGTCAGAGAGAATGAGCGTTAATTAGACTCATAGCAAAATCCGAGAAATCGAATGATCGTTTCTGCGAAAAGGGTGAACTTTTCCGATTCATATTGTTGTGGTCACTTCCCTCGAACCACTTGTAGAAAATACCCAAACGCTCCAAGTCTGTTTGAGCAGTAGTGGACTTGGTGTAGTCTCGCAACGGGTAAAACAGGTTGACCGCCTCCCCCTCCCTCGCCGGCGGTGCGGACGAACCGTGGGAAGACCCATTTGGAGAGGAAGACTTGCTCATTTTCTTAATTTTCTTTTCTGCCTTTTCGTAGGCGCGACGACGGCTCTTTTCGAAAATGGTCATCAACTTTTGGGAGCACTCAAAGGGTACCACCGTGTCCGCATCGCCGTGCATGAGAAGCACAGGGCACCCCAGCACCTTCTTTACCCGCTTGTAGTTGGGAAACAGATCCATACAAGGAAGACAATGGGGGAGGCAGTTGGAGACGACGTTAAAGCAGGAGGTAAAGGTGGACTGTAGTATCACGCCAGCCACCTCGGTGTGGTGTTTCTGCGCCAAGTAGCACGTCGGCCCACCACCGACCGACCGACCCATCAGAATCACCTTCTTTGGGTGATAGCCTAACTTTGTCGTCACGTGCGTATAGATGCAGTCCGCATCGCTGTACACCTCTTTTTCCGTCGGTGACGTCTTCACCTCACTGGAGGGAAACCCAGAGAATCCGTATCCACTGTAGTCGTAGCCGAGCACCGACACCTCTAATGTCTTTGCCATACATCGTAGTAAATGACAAGCGCAGCCCAAGTCCTCCGCGTTGCCGTGGTTATAAAGGATTACAAAATCCTTGTACGGTTTGGTAGAAAGAGTGGGTGCTTTGCAGTGCAGATAATAAATTTTATTGGGGCTCTTTTCCTTGAGGACGTACTCCATGACATCTTGGTTTCGCAGCATTAAAAGATACTTGTATGTACTATCCTGCACCCCGGGGGGTTGAAAAACAATATCATTGATAAATTTCATTTCCTTCGCTTTTTTTGCTAATAAAGACCGACTGTTTCTTTCACTTGCTTTAGGATAATCGAAAGAGAGAGTGAAAATAATTAAAATAAAGGCGAAAAGCGAGATCGGCTTCCGATGAGAAATTGCCCCTCATTTTTAACGGCTACTCATTTCATCCGCATTAATCATATTCATTGGTGATATAAAAGTGGTCATATTCTATGGATGAGCGCAGACAAACAGTCTTCTCTTCATCTATGCTAAAAACTCATATGAGGTACTTCTATGGTTCGTGTGCCACAAAGTACTTTACTCTCCCAAAACGCTCAATAGCTGCGCGTCCGCCTGCAGCTCCATCTTGAGTCGTTTTCTCTCCTCTGCTGAACTACCCTCGGCGTCCCGCACGCGCTTGGCGTAGGCGGCCATGCGACTCACCATCTCCTCGTGCGGTATCTGCTTCAACGACTCGCTAGACTCCAATTCTTGCGCCCTCTTGCGGGCATTGTCCACCACCGCCGTGGGCAGGTTCGCGAGTGCGGCTACGTAAATACCAAAACTGCGTCCACAAGGCCCGGGCTCCAACTTGTACGAGAACTGTAACGTGTTCGCGGCCTCATCCACGTTCGCGCCAAAGTGTACGTTGGTCAGTCGGGAACACACCTGCGGCAGCTGCGTGAGTTCGTGGAAGTGGGTCGAAAATAGCATTGTCGATTGTATTTTCTCCCCAATCTCCTTTGCGATCGCCCACGCCAGACCGAACCCGTCGTACGTGGAGGTACCACGGCCCAGTTCGTCGATCACCGCCAATGTCTGCGGCGTCGCTCCTGTGAGGATGGAGGAGGACTCCAGCATCTCCACCATAAAGGTGGACACCCCTTGCGCGAGGTGGTCGGTGGCGCCCACACGGCACATGACCGCGTCCCTCACACAGATCTTCGCCGCATCAGCGGGGACGAAACAGCCCGCCTGCGCCAACACCACCGCGACGGCGACACTGCGCATGAAGGTGGATTTACCACCCATATTAGGGCCGGTGATGATGAGCCCATTGACGTCGGAGGTCAGATGAACCGAGTTGGCCATGTAGTTTGGGCGGCGCAGCTCCACTAAAGGGTGGCGCACATTCGTCAGTTCCAACAGAGGACCGCTCGACGAGTCGGCGTGAACGGACGGCTTCGTCATTGGCCTGGGTGAATCCTTCACCACCTGGGCCCACGCCACGTAGACGTCCAGTTTGGCGAGAATCTCCTTGGCGTCATCGAGCACCGGAAGATAGGAGGCAATCGTGTCCACGAGCTTCTTCTTGAGCTCCTGTTGACGCTGATCGTACTCCGCGCTGACGCCCTTGTACTGTTCGCTAATCGACGACATTTTCTCCGTGGTAAAGCGCACCCCGTCCTTCGCCGTACTCACCGTGATGAGCTCCTTGTTAGCCCGCAGCTGCCGGTCCTCTTTCCGCGAAACACGGAAGACGTAGCCGTAGCTCGGGTGATACTCGTACTTGAGTTGTTTCTCATTCCACTCGTAGGTGGAAAGCACGTTGGAGTACTCCTTATTGATCTGCTTCTGAATCTGCGCCAGTTGGACGTACAGCTCTTGTAGGTCGTCGTCAAACTGAGCATTCATGCGGGTGGCCGCCTTGTCGGTAAAGTCAACGGTGCTTTCGATTAGGATTTTCAAGTTGTCCAAGTGCTCCGCAATATCTTTCAGGGGGGCGATGTATTCGTCCACCACGAGTTTGGCCTGCTGTCCTTTGAACGTTGTGAGAACGTTGATGGCATCGGGAATCAGCTCCACAAAGTTTAGGATGGCTTGCGTGTCCTTGAGTGGAAGGGAGCGGCGCTGCAGTTTCCGATTGAGCCGGTCCATATCACTGCACCGCTTTAGTACCGTTGTGATAAAGCTGTCGCGCAAGACCGGATTTTCGAGAAACACCTCCACCATCGTCAACCGCTCGTTAATCCCGTCCACATCGCGCAGCGGCTGAAGAAGCCACTGGTGCATCGCCCTTGAGCCCATGCCGGTGTGGCATCGGTTGAGCCACGTAAAGATGGACAGCGGCAGAGTCCCTTTGGGTTCTGGCTTTTTGCTCACCAAGTTCAGTGCGTCGATGGCGGCCGAGTCCAGCTTCAGGTAGGTGGAGGGGATGATGTGGCGAAAGTAAAAGGCGGAAAGGTTGTTGTGATCGTGGGTGTCGACTCGCTCCAGCAGCGTCGCCAATGCCTCCTGTGCCAATGGGTAAGACATCACCGCAATGTGATCCTCGGGGACACGAAGAAGCATCTTGAGTGACTCGATGGTTTTGCCGCCTTCCTTCTGCCTGATCGGCTTTGCCGTGTTCAGTATCACCCCCGCCCGCTCACAGATACGGTGGAGAGAACGGAGAACATTCTCCTCCTCTTTTAGACCAGCCGGGGACAGGAGGGTGAGCTCCTTCAGCGATGTCTGAACAAACAGGGCATCCAAGCTGCTCATCATCATGGTGTCGTCGTACTCAGCAAAGCTGATCTGCCTCAGGGTGGCATTCAGGGTGGCAAACGCCACGCGCATCCCTCCCTCCGATGAGGTACTCAGCACCAACGCGCCAGAGGACGACAGCTGCACATTCACTTCCTCAAATTCGAAGAGGGTGGCCTCAAAGTCGGCCGTGTTGCCTGGTGTACCACGCTGGACACACGTGAAGGAGGATCCGCCAGATTGCCGCTCGTAGTACTCCACACCGACGCCCATGCGCATGAGGCAGTCTCGGATAATCTCCTTGCATAAAGTATCGTTCACGACGACCACATCCACCTTCTCCTCCCCACTACTCCACGACTTTAATACGGCGGAGGACTTGATGTATTCCTTTGCCACGTAGGAGGCCCACCATCCCAGCACAAAGCAGCCAGGCTGTCCTGCCCGACCGAACATGCGGAAGCAATCCTTTCCGTCGGGACCGGCAGCGAGGAAGGCCTGCACCACGTTCGAGTCCTTTTCGTCCGCCATTGCGAAAAAAAAAAAAAATACTGATGCTGACAACTTTATGATTCAAGTGAAAGAAAAAAGGGAGGAGAAGGAATATACAACCATCTCAGAAAGGAAATCATAATGCCAGTAAAAAGTGTACCGTCCCCATGTGCGATGTAGAAAAGGGTTTTTGGTTTATCATTATTAAATGGTTACGCTGCTTCATAATTTAGTTAGATAGAGAAGATCACAAAGTCATGGAAAGAAAGAAAGAAATCTTTAACCTTGCAATTATATAGGTGTCTGTGTGTGTGGAGAAGGCGGCAGTCTGGCGACAGCGGATTAAAACTCCTCCTCTTCCTCCTCCCCACCCATGGGCATGTCGTCGTCAGGGGACTTGAACGGACGGAGGGGGACGTATGGGAGGAGTGTGCTGTTTGCCATGAAGACGGCGCTGGCCGGACCGTCCGCGCCACCAAAGATGAGGATGCTGAGACCCATACCGAGACCTACCGCGGGCAGCCACCAATTGCACTTGGACACGACAAAGTCCGACACGTGGTCGACGAGATGCTGAACCTTTTGATAAAAGTAAAGGCTATCCCAATCTTTGGGGGGTGCTTGAGGACGTCCGAACATTTTCAAATCTTACTCTGACCCAACGGAAATAAGAGAGAGAGAGAGATGTGTTTGTGTGTGTTTGTGACAGCTTCACGATCAGTCAAGTGAGATGAACAGCGCAGCAACAAAGCGGAACAACAATGAAAATCAACTTGTAGCAGAATATACAAATAACAAAACAAAGGCAATAGTGCAGAAGATAAAAGTGCTTACAGTCAGCATTCAGTGAAGGATTCTTGTAATGTCTGGTTAAAGTGCGCCTGGAGATCACTCACCAGGTCCAAAATAGAAAACTGGATCTGCGACTTGGTCTCTGGTGGCGGATGAGGGCGCCAGTCGGTCCGTCGAAGCATGGACCCCATGAAGGACTGTACGAGGGTTTCAGGGTTATCGACCGAGACGGGACCCCCGAAGTAACCATTCTGAAGCACTTCAAAAACACAACACCCCAACAGAGTGTTTCCGCTAAAGAAGTGCAAAGTGGAGTCCACCAGCCCAATCGCCACCACCGCGTCAATCAGCGCGGTTTCCGGTGGTTTATCCCGACACACATGGCGGGCATCTAACCGCTCGTGCTGGAGTGCGAAGTATGCCATGCGAGTTCGTAGAGAAGCGTGGCTGCAGGTAATCTTTACCAGCGTAATCATCGTCGACGGATCGAGCGTTTCCTTGAAGGTTTGTTTGGCCACCACAAAATACGAGTTGATTAGCTGTTTGCAATTCTCCGTGAGAACGGGAGGGAGATAGAGCCACGGGCTGGGCGGATGCTTACCGGTGGGGGAAAAGCGTCCGCTCCATGGTAGGGCAAGGGCGTTTTGCAAAATAGAAGCCCAATGCTCCTTCTGCGTCAGAGCCACCCCCTGAAACTCGGGGCTTCTCGTTAGGGCAATGCAGCTCTCCTGGTACTCTAGCGCATCATAGCTTGGGTTCACCAGCAGCTCCACACGTTGGGAGAACTCGAACAGGTGTGGCTGGTGTATTCGTGGGGCATTTTTCAAGGTGAAAATCGCGGACGAGGTGCCACAAAAAGGAACACTCTGCCCTCCCTCCCGCTTCACCACGTTTTTGGGAGTGCTGGAGGAGCTTTGGAAGAGGTCTGTGCCATCCCCCTCGGCGGTGTGAGACTGGGACACACGAAACAGTTCCTGAAGTACCTTCAAAGTGTCCGCTTGCATCAACTCCACCCGCTCCACACACAGTGTGCGATAGTTAGCGTGATTCACCGCCCCACCAGAAATGCGCTCCTTAAACGACGGCGGGAGACAGATCCGCTTCCCGTCACTTCCTGCCGTGTCCGCTCGCTTGCCTTTCATGGTGTAATAGGAGGGTAGAAAAAAGTCCTTCCTGGCGGTGTGCACCACTGGGGAAGGAAAAGTGAGCAGTGCTGCAGGGACAAACACAGAGAGCTCCTTGAGTGCCGCCTGCAAGGTGCCCAGCTCGTCGATGGCCAGCATGGAAACCCCAGCCTCATCGGTAGACTGTGCGGAAAGCAAGGTGACCAAAACAGAAACCACAACATCAGTCGAGGCATGGGAGAACAATAATGGTTCCAGTCCACCTTCCCGCCGCCTCATCCCCATGAACAAGCGTACGCCATTCCACAATCGCACCGTGAACTCAGTTTCCATTTCTTCCATTTGCCACGGCTCGTAATGGGGTTTGCGTTCGTTCCCATCAGAAATAGAAAGGCGCTTGGCCTCCTGCAGGAGAGAAGCGACGCGAATCACGGGTCTCAGTGAGTGTGCCTGAACATACGTACCATTGAACCCACTCGCTCGTCTGGCTGTCTCCTCTTCCACCTGTACGAGCAGCGCGCCTTGTATCTCCAAGAGATTGCCAACCACAATGTGCTCCTGACACAGTTGGGGCGGGAGGGCGCCGAGGTGGACATATCTGCTAAAACTCTTTTTGCTGCCCAACTCGAGTGACTGGACGACGATCCACGGCTCAGGGCATGCGGCATCTCTGGAGCGAAAGTACACCTCCTGCACCGTCGCGAGGAAAAGTACATTTTTGGCCGACTCGGTGAAGGCGAGTGGGACGTCATCAAGGTTGGTCAGATAATCTGCGGAGCACACCGTGTCCACCGAGCGCACAGAAGCACAACGGATGGGGCTGATGGACAAGTTGGAGGAATCGTGGATGCCTTTGGTGGTGAGACTGCCTTTAAACTCTTTTCGAATGCGGTTCAGTCGGTCGCCCTCTTGCGAGAGGAGAACACCAAACAAGTTGGGCACATGTAGTACCAGTAGATTCACCTTCACACTGAACGATTCACGCCTCACGGCTTGGAGTAGTGATTCGTCCATCTGTTGAAATTCATTTGCCACGCTGTGTGGGACACTGTTGGGGTTCGTGACACAGGTGTGGAACCACTGGGTGACTGCCCAGCCGAGGGAGGTACTGAAGAGCTCATCGGGAAAGAGCAGCAGAACGTGGCCGAGCACGGGGGAAAAGTTAACGACGGAAAACGCATCCAGTTTCACTGGCACAATTAGTTGTACCGCTGTTCCGCTGCCACCCGCTGGACCAGTCATGGCAGGGGCGGAGGGGGTGGAGTGGGTGTGCGGCGCTGGGGGATGACCGTCCGCGGAGGGCGGCGGCAGATAAAAGGACACGGCAGATCCTTGCATGTTACCCATTTTGTCGCAGGCAGAGTTTAAATTCAAACTGCTCAAAAACAGTGCAAGATCCACTTGTAGCTGTGTGTTAGAGTTGATATAGGAAAAACACATTTCTGGGATATCGGAGTGCATTTGGTCTTTACAAACGCACAACGATAAAACAAAAAAAAAAAAAAGTCAAATCTTTTATGCAAGTGAAGAGGAGTGGAAATAATATAAAGCATATCGACAGAAAAAAAAAAAGGCACTTGGAGTATCCAACAAAACAATTAACATACACGAAACCAATGCAAAATTTTATCGTCAAATTAAATTATTGATGTGAATGCCACTCCCAGTTCGCTGTCCATTCTTTGGATAGCTGCTCTGAAGAGCGCTTGCGGCGGGGACTACTGCTATCGAGTGGGGCGGTCTTTAGTTCTTGCTCCACGCACTGCCGCACATTGGTGGTCAATACCATTAACCGCTGGTCAAACGAGGCGGCCTCCTCGACTGGGATGGTGTCCGCGGAGTTGGACGAAAGAAGTTTGGAAGGAATCAACGCAACGTGATGGTCGCGCACGTCCTCTAAAGGTAGTTTCACCCCAGCCCGCCGGAACAAACCTGGCCAGAGCATCAAATGCCGCACCTCCGCCTGGGCGATGCCGTCCTCCAGTAGTGGTAAACGACGAGCTAATTCGTACCGGAACAGCCGATAGGCCTCACGGATAGCGAGGACCTCCTCCTCGGTCAGGGTGGAGCTGTCCCCCAATTTCTGCGCCGCCTCGTACTTGTCAAAGAGGGGCGTCGGAAGGCTTTTTTCAATGTTCGCAAACAGCGACGGGATGAGGTACGACCACCTTGTTCTTTCTGGTACAGAAAAAGCATTGGTAGATGCTTTGCTGCTCGGTCGGGCATGTAGAATTTGTTTCTGAATGTGTAGCTGGCCTGTCTGTGGGAAGGTGGCCTGGGAGTTGTTCCTTAACCCTAACTGCGTCGTCTGGACGCGACTACCCTTCGTCGTGCTGAGGTGGTTATAATAGTACAAGTCTCCTCTTCCCACGCCGCCGGACACGGGGCGCGCCCAACAGAGAGGGACGGAGATCCTACGACTGGCCAGACGCATTCTAGATAACGTGTGTTCGACTTGGAGAACAAAAAAAAAAAAAAAGCAAAGAGAAAGATTATAGATACTAAAAGATGCACCGCCTACAACTCAACCACACGCCACGCAGGGATTATTCTTTTCTTTGTCTTAGTGGTCACCATTTGCTTGTTTATTAATGTTATTGTATTTATGTGCTTTAAAGTACTTGAAAAGAAAATAAGATTAATTAAAAAAAAAAAAAAGATGGCAAGTCTGTAAGAAACGGAGATTTTCCCTCCTAATAGCAATGTGTTCACCTTCCTCGGCGCAACCACACTTTTCATTTCCTGTTCCCTCTTCCAGTTCTCACTTTGAGAAGGTGTTGCGTCCATAATCGTCCTCCTTACTCCGCTCCATTCGGTACCAATAATGATCCTTCTGCTGCTGCTGATCTCTAGCCAAGATATTCCAGTTCCTCTCATTGTTGCGAATCTCCCAATGCGGGGCACGCACTACAAGATGACCGTTCCGCACAATCATGGTGGTGTTGTTGATGCCAGACATGAGCTGTTTCTCCGCCTCGATCAGTTCCTTCAAGGCCGCCTGCTCCTGAGGATCGGTAGACTTGGCGAGGAGCGTCTCGGCCTGGCTGAGGGTGCGCTTGGACTGGTCTAGCTGTCGCTGGAGGAACTCCTCCGACACATTCTCCGAGTTGGGGACGGCAGCCTTTCCGTCCGCGCCCTGCTGCACGACGCCTGTCTTCTGCCTAAGTTCATTCGACTTCTTCAGTTGGTACTCCAGGTGGTTGGCCACGTTGGGGGAGGGGACGCGGTTCTTGTGTGTCACCTGCGCCTCGTAGACTAAAGTGCCCCCTATGCACGCCAACAGAATGCCGGATGATTTCCACGGGTTCGCCTTCACCCACTTGGTGGTCCGATACAGCCAGCCGGACACCTCACGTCCTAGAAAGGGAATGGGGATGACCTTTTCTTTCATGTGCGCTACGCCTTCGAAACTTTTGCAAGAGTTGACTGATGGAAGAGAGAAGTGGTGGTCAAAAAGAGGCAGACTCATGCAAAAAGAAACAGAGATAGGCATCGGAACCAAAGCATCGTGTCAACTATGGTAAAGCCAACGGTGTTGTTACAGCATGCTGCGAGTATAACACAGGAGAGAGACGTTTTTCAAAGATGAACTTCTACGTAAAAGTGTATAGCTGGGTATAAATGGCACTATTTTTTGTCATATGTTTTAAAATTGGCGATAACGTTTTGGGTGCATTTTTTGATATCCACAATCGGAGCACAGTAGGAGGTCTCGTACACTTTATCCATTGGTCGAGTGGCGGACGCTTTCGTTGGGGATTTCTTCTCAAACGACGCGCCGGCCTTCACCTTGTGCTTCGTGCAGTACTCATCCCACCGGTGAATCACCTCCGGCGGTACTTGTTTCAGCTCAGGCACCCATTCATAAATGTAGCGGCACTCGGGGTCAAAGTTGGCAGACTGGCGGAACGGGTTAAACGTTCGAAAGTACGGTTGCGGGTCGGCGCCCTGACCGGAGGACCACTGCCAGCCGCCGCTGTTGTTCGACACATCGTAGTCGACCGCCACCGTCGCAAACCAACGTTCCCCTTCGCGCCAGTCCACGTGTAGTACTTTTACCAAAAAGTTGGCAATCACCATCCGACACCGGTTGTGGCACCAGCCGGTCGCAGTGAGACAGCGTACCGCGGCGTCCACCAAAGGTACCCCAGTGTTGCCTGTCTTGAACTGTTCAAAGTGCTCCGGCTCCCACTTCCACTTGTAGGAAAGATACTTGACCATGAAGGGATCATTTAACCGGGTCACTTCCTTCTTTGTAGACGCTCCGCTGTGTTCCGCAATGACAGCCGTTGCAAAGATGTTCAGTTGCGCTTTGGCCAGCCGCGGGTGGTGGTGCAGCAAACTCGCGTAGAACTCCCTCCAGACCAACTGCCGCACAAACTCGTGGTGCAGACCCAAGGATGCCACCGACTCGGCCCACACCTCGCGGACGGAGACAGTCCCAAACTTCAAATGTGGGCTCAAATGGGACGTCAAGTCTTCAGGGATGAGATTCCGCTCCTCCCCGTATTTTTTCATTTTGCTGACGTGCTCCAATCGTTTGAGGCCCTCTGTCCGACCCCCATGATCACTGATGCGAGGAAGAGGTTCAAACGTAGGAGTCACACAACTCTTCGGAAAGTACTGTTTCGCGTCTTTTAAAAGACAAGATGAATTCCAGTTCCTGCCGGAGGGGGGCTTTATTTTGGTGGAGAAATCACTCAGAAGACGCTTGTAGAAGGCGCTGAACACACTGTACGGCTGCTCGTTGTCCTTCACAACGGTGTCCAGCGGAAGCAATGTATACTCCTCCGCGGAGACGACCGTGACAATCTGTTCTGCAGCACATGTTTTATTGAGGCACGCGTCTCGAATAAGAGAAAAGGGGGTGAAATCCGCATTATACCCCAACACACGAACCGACAGTCCATGCTCTTTTATGGTTTGCAAGCACTCCTGATCCGTCCCACGCAGGCAGACCAGGTTGTTGTTTAGTTGGTGCTTGTCCAAATCTTCCAGAGATTCGCACAGAAACTGAAAGCATGCCTTTCCAAAGTAGGCGTTCTTGTCTTCATCGCACTGAACAGGGTTGAAAAAGAAGAGGGGCAAGATGGGGAGGGACTCCTTGGTAGCAATCTCGATTAAAGATTGCAGTGCGGTGTTATCGACCGTCCGAAAGTCTCTTCGAAACAAAAATGCCGCCACACTGACCGCGGGCTCCAGCTTTTTGGACTTGAGGGTTGGTGATGGAGAACGGGACCGAGCGCTCTTCATGACCTTTTTATTGGAGCTGGGGGAGACGGACTTTGCCAGTCGGCCGCCAAAGACAAGAAACGACGCCCGCGTTTTGGGATGGATACAATCTCTGTAAGTGGATTACGGTGAGAGAGGGAGGGAGAAGAGGGAATCGGACGGCAGAGAAATCCCTGTTCAAAGGGCATAAGGGGGTAAAGACGGATTTTTGAATAACCGTAAAAGCATTTTTAAGAACTATACACGGTGCCCGACGGCGAAAAAAAAAAGTTGTATTACAGATATCGATTCACTAATGATTGTAGTACCCCACCATCAGAGCTCACTAGCTCACCGCGGTAACGCAACCCTGTAATGTAGGAAGGCAGCACTCTGTGCGAAAGCAGTTTCGTCAAGTCCGCCTCCCCTCCACTTCCACCTGGGAAGTATGACTTCACGTGGGTGACGATGGGCTTAACGCTAGTGAGGGGAACGGACGGTTCGGCGCTACAGTCCCGCAGATAGTCCTCCACAAGAGGTGAATCGAGCACCACCACCGTGAAACCGTCGTCGCGCTCCGTTAGCGGTATTACCCGACAGACCGAAACGACACTAAAGGAGTTTAATCTCCCGTCGTGCTCGGTGTGAATGTGTACCATTTCACACACTGACCCGAACAGGGGGAAAGAACGGGCGGAGAGGACGGTAGGCAGTGCCCCATGAAGGCTAGTCTGTAGATTACCCAGGGCGCTTCTTCGCTCCATGAGAATAACTTTCACCGTATCCCAAAATTGAATGCTCACTTGTCGCATGCAAGGGGTCATATAACTTTTACCTCCCACCAATATCCCCCGGGAGGACAGAGCCGCTATCCGTCGTTTCACAAATAATCGCCTCCTTCTCCACGGCAGACACCTTCTAGGGATGCGTTTTTCCGTGAGGTGCTTGAACAGCAAACTGGGCTGCACCGCCCACTGCCGCTCTAACCCACGTGTACGGTTTGTAGGCAAGTTGGCTTTCACGCTTCGTTTATTGCATTTCCTAATCCACAGCGAACGTCCTGCAGGGGGCTTCGTCACCGGAACCCGTCCCTTTGCTGCCGCGACGCCGACACCCTTCGCCGAACTTTTCGGAGCTTGGGGGTTGGAAAAGCGTTCCATTCTTGCCAATGACGCCAGCGACATTTGAGCCTTGGGCTCGGGTTGCTTTCCCGTCTTGTCTGTCCTTGTGGTGGAAGGACGATTCTTCTTCATCTTTTTTCGTGCCTCTTTTTGTGCCCTGTAGGATGTTTTCTCTTTTAACGGCAGACGGAGGGCGCGTCGTCCCGACCGTACAGAGGTCACAATCTGTATGGGTGGCTGTAGGAGCGGCCATTTCTCCCTATGTCTGGTCTGCCTTGCCTGTCTCCCGGCGGCACGGACACTTTCCCTGTACTGTGCTAAAATGGCATCGACACTACCGCCCGCACTAGTCATTCGACTACTAAGAGGAAGAGAAAAGGGAAGGAATGGGAGGTAGAATTATAATGGCTAATACTTGGAAGAATTCATTTGTTTTTTACACGTTATGACGCTTTACGAATGAGAGTTCATTCCTTGTCATTGGCGTTTCATCACAGGTTTTATAACTTATTTATAATAGAAGCAGCACTGAACGCGCCCATTACAGATGCAGTGGTATGGGCTCCACCAAGGCACACGCCTCGTTCAACAGAAAATCATAAAAAACATTCACCTCTACACTCTTTTTCAAAACGAGGGCAAATTGATTTTGCGGGGCCAGAAAAAAGCGTGTGCCCTTGTGTGATTCTCCCTTGAGTGTCTGGGAGACCGCATGTATCTCCCCAGCCGATGACACAAAGAAGCACCACACGAGCACCACTTCACAGCCGAACCGCTGAACATAGTACGGTGCCTCTGTAGTCACCATACCAAGAGGAGAAACGACAAGAGAGCCCTTGGTGTCCTGTAAACCCTCCACACGCCACAAAAGACTGTTTCGCTTGGAAACCAGGACGGAGAGGCGTCTGTTTGGGGCTGCACTTTTGCAGAGTACTCGAAGAGAAGCGTTGGTGAGATTTCCGCGGAGGGCGATCGTGAACGGTAACGCTCGCTCCTCCCTCTGGCACGTGTAATCTTGTGGATACACCGGTCGACCCAACAGGTGTAGCAACTCTCCGCGTTCCTTCCGTGTTAGGACGGATGTTCTCAGACGGTAATGTAGTTTAGACTGAAGCAGCACTGCACGAACTGCGTCAGACTGGTGAAGAGTGGTCAGCAGCGACGAAAAGAGACGACGGCTATTCCTGAAGTGGTACTCTCGTAATGTATCGCTGCATTTCGTGGATGGCTGTCCCTCCACCAAGTACGCAATTCTCCAGACGCAACTCGTTAACAGGGTTCCATGGCGAACGGTCATTGGGTTCAGTGGCAGGCCAGGGAAAGCGATCGTGATCACCTTGCCACCGATACTTTCCACTGGGGGTGTCGAGTTGAATGTTCCTACACTCGTTAGCCGCAAATTCTCCGCGGAAATGCCACCAGCCGACCATATCTCAAACAAGCTGGTAAACGTGGAACTAGTCGTGCAGGGGTTCCATTGGGAGATCAATCGAACACGAGAAACGACGTCGCTGGGAAAGTGAACGGCGGAAGGGGCAATGCACATAAACCGACTAGGTCGACTCTCTTTGGTGGGCGGTAGACGGAGTAGGGTCACTGGCACCACATGCGCTGGGCGGGCAGCACTCCACATGTGACCATGCACTACTTCGCAGTCGGTGTCATCCTCCACCAGAACCCCCTTACAGCTGTTATCTGTTGCTTTCAAGTTTACCATTGCCGCTACGTCCTGTATACTCAAACGGTGTTTATCAGTGGTTGGGCTCACCAGGTACATGAATTCGTGAGAGAGGTCCAGCAGGAAATTGGAGGGAGGCAACTTGGGCGTGACGCCCTGCACTTTAGTGAGATGTTGCGTCCACCTCTGCAGCGACCGGTGCACCTTGCCGATTCTCTCCGCCGCCACCAGCAACCTCGGCGCCTTACAGCAGGGGGATGTGAGGAGAGCTTTGCGAGGCCTGACGATAGAGAAGTTACACCGCCTCCGCAACACCTTGTGCGTCGCCAACCACACCGCATGCGGTGGAGAGGAGCGGACGTTCCGATTGAACAGTGTGCAGGAGCACGAAGGAAGTCGCTTCCCTCTTCGCAACGCAATCTCTCTCAAACTTTTGCGCCGCAACACGCTACGTTTACGTCGCTTCGCTAAAGCGTTTTTTCGCTTCTGTAGGAGTAGCTCCTCGTTTGGTGTAATAGGGGCAGCCATGCTTTTTTTCACACGGGCTTGTAACGTTTTTGCCTTTCTAATGTCTGCTTTCAAGGGCATCCTTGTCAATACGGACAGCGCGTCCAATGTTCGTTCCTTTGTGGTTCGTGGTCTGGCATCTTTCTGATGGCGTTTCTTCCGTTCGCGGGCTACATTGGAGATGGGCTCATTCGCGGAGGAGGGTCGTCTAAACTTGGGAGACTGGGCGCCACTGTTGTTCTTTAATAACACCGCTAGGGCTTCTAGCTCAATCTCATTATCGCGTAAAATACTAGGAACATTCATGATCTCGTCAAAGAAAGAGAAAACGCAAAAGGTGATAAAGTGCTGTTCAAAAAAAAAAAAAAAAAAACAGGTAGAGCGGCACAACAGCAACTAGACGAGCAAAAGTCAAACCACTTTATTTTTAAAAAGGCAAATTAGTTGTTAAGTGTGGAAAAGAACGAAATGTATATCATGTAGAGCGTAGTGTGACTAACGCAAAACGGTTTCACAATCCGGCCAGTAGGACGTCACGGAGGGAGGGCCGCTCTTCTTCCACTTCTGCAATAAGGCCAGCATGGAGTCGTCTAACGACTTGGACAGAAACTTACCCGGTGGGGTCACAATGTAGGACGAGGAGAGGATACTCAATTTTTCGTCGTGATGGGCGTCCACCTCTCCCAGTAAATACGCCTCCAACTCCGCGATACTGTCGAACCGCTTCTCTGGGTGTTTCTTGCACTCGGCACTCGTTCGCGCACAGGAGTACTCGTAGCACCGCAGAAGACCCGCGGGGCCTATTGCCTCCAGCTTGTCTGCGTCGCTCACGCAGTTGCGCACCACCAACCACTCCGCCGGTAACTCCTTCTCGTAGTAGCGCAGTCCGCGAGACTTCTCCTTGGAAAAGGAAATACAGTCTATGGTTTTATGTAAATGCGAGAGAAAGCTCGCCTTCTCCGCCGCGTCGGGTGCCTGCAGGCCTGGTATGGTCGTGAGGTGCTCCTCCACCTCCGTGGTACAGAAGTCTGCCAACGACTTCTGCAGAGTGCCGTCTACGTCATACTTGTGGTCCGCCACGTCGTGGAGCATGCCGACGAGGATAATGTTGCAAATATCCAACACCTTAGCCAGCTGGTGTAGCGACGGCTCCAGCATGAAGTAGATGAGCAACGCTCTCTCGGCCACCGTCTCCATGTGTTCCAGGCCGTGTGTCGGGTCCCTCCCGGCGCACACCTTTTCTACAAAATCTCTGCACCTGCCCCATAACTCGTAATGAATTTTCTCCATTCTGAATCGCGTGTGGCTATTGTTTGGAAAAGGTAAAAGAGAGAGTATCAGAAAAGGAAACAAAACAAAGAACGACATAATTACCGCGGTGGTCTAGGATAAATCAAAAAAAAAAAAAAAAAAATGACTGCCATCTTCTGTCGTCTGACAAGTCGTTGATAAATGTACAAAATAAAAACGCGCAGGGAATCACCACGGCGCGCTACTGCGCTGTAATACAGGAAAGCATCCCCATATCGTCAAAGTTTTCCACCCCTGCCGATTCCAGCTCCACTGAGAACCGCCGGATAAAGTGACCGAGAATCTCACCCTCATCGGTGGTGGTCTGCCAGCAGTGCTGCTTCGCGTGATCCTGAAAGCACTTCACAATGCAGTTGCGCATCACCGTGTCGTGCACGAAAGGTTTTTGAAGAAAGGCGTCCTCCTCCCGGACCGCCCCGCAACAGTCGTCCATTCGCATTCCACTTTGTTCTCTCTCCTGTGCAAGGAATGCACTCAAGTGTCGCCCACGGGCAAACACAAAGTACATTCGAAGTCCCGTCAGCAGTGGGTCCACACGGTTGACGGACATCTCCAGGTCTTCCAGAAGCGACGCTAACATTGTCAGTATTTGATCGCTCACCGAGGCGCTCATCTGAGTTACCGCGGCAGACACGGAAAGTATGCTAATCCTCAGCCGCATGACGGCAAAATGAGTCGACGGGAGTGTGTTCTTGGTGCACGCATCCATCGCCAGAACACGGTGAAGCACCTGAAGGGGGCCGTTCGTTGTTTCTTCCCCGCCGTCCATGTTCACGCCTAGGAGCATCTCCTCACACGACCCCAACTCGGTCAATATAGTCGACAGAGTTGTTTCACATTTCGCCCGATACTCCACTTCCCAATCGCTTTCTGCCTTCACCTTGCAGTCTGCAGCGTGTTGGAATTGCAGAGCGCCACCCTTCCCGCCGTCGGCCATGGGGTTCGTCAGCATACCGCACAGGGGACACAACATTCCGTTCGACAGTGTGTTCTTGCCGGACGTACAGTGTGCACACCGACACGTGAAACCCAGCGCTTTATGGTTCTCGGAAACGGAATGGGTCAACAGCTGCAACGTTGGCAGATAGGAGACGGTCAATTCCTCCCAGGGAGAGATGTCTTTGATCGACACTAAATGATAAACCTTGGAATGGTCCGTCGCATCAGACTCCACCAGCATGCAGTTGGGGACGCAACTGTGATTGAGGAACTGTAGCAGATAGAGTGGTTCACTGTTCCGCACCTCACAGTCCGTGCTGTCGAAACCAATACGAAACTCATCCATGTCCCCACGTTTGTGGCACGCAAGAGGGGACTTTATTGTTCGCAGTGACTCGGAGATGACACTCTCCATTGTTTTGGTGTTCTTTGGCGGGGTCATACCCACCGAGCTCTCCGATAAAATCACCGTTCCCTCCTCGACGCTCACTGTGGAGAGAAGGCCTTTCCCCTCGGTCACCAAGGAGGCATTTGCCGATAAGAACAAACGCTTGGCGTGGGGTCCTAGAAGAATCTCCAGCAGCCATGAACTGGGACCTTTGGTCAAAAAGCAACTGAAGATTCGTTCTGTATCCACCGCCTCAACGAAGCGGTCCAGTACCAGTCTAGGAATCGGCTCGCCCGCCGACAGCTTATCGGACAGATGAAACAGTGCCATGTCACAACACGCTTTGCTAAGACACCGCATGGTATGAATCAGACAGGTTCGACCCAACTTTACAAAATTGTGGAGTGACCGATGGAAGTGATCCTTCTCTAGCACGTTAAAAACAAGATCTAGCGTATCAATGGTGTAGATGAGCGTATTTTGCTCCAGTGCCGTTTCCTTCTCCATGTAGTTTTCCTTCGTTTTGCTGCGCACATTGAACGCGAACCATATGACATCCCACGGAAAGGGATACTCGCCGATAATGGTAAAGTTTTCCACTTGGTTCACCTCCTTGGCAAGGGTAAGGCTAAACGAAGGATCTTTGAGAGGAGTACGCATTCGCAGCGACGAGAAAAAGTCCGTCATCAGTTTGGTAAGATGAAAGTTCGACGACACCAGGTGCATACACTCGCATTCATCGGCCGCGTCCACCTCCATGCGGGACAGGACATAAGTGGTGAGAAAGAGTGTTAGCCGTTGTCGCATGATAATGCAGCTTCGATTCTCCTTGAAGAAATCCATCCAGTCTTCCCATTCGCCTTTTTCATAAAAGGAAAACCTTTGCACGCACTTCAAATGGGCAGTCGCGGTGAATATGGTAATGAAACACAATAGTATCTGTTCGTTTAACGGTGCCTCTTTATTCTTGTTGAAGGAAAATGGAAGGCTGGTGATGCCATCTAAGCGCTTTTCACATTCATCAAGCGCCGCTATGATAGTTTTCCCTATCAGCGGATCCTCCTTTTCTGTCATGTAGAAGGAGGGGGGGAACTATAGAAGAAGAAAAAAATGAAGGGTGATGTAAAGAGTGTTCGTATCCAGTGGAGGTTGTAGTGAAAACAAACAAAACAAAAAAATTGTGTGCTGCACCGTAGAAGTGGTTTTATATTACAACTACTAGACAGTGACAACTATGAGGAACGAAAAAAAAAAAAAAAAACGATGTGGTTAGAAAAACACAGAAATACCAGCTCGCCGCACATTCTCAAATGTTTGCGGTTGTGTGCAAAACAACGTGTCATAGATGTCTACTCTTTGAAGGGAGCACGACGCGGAGAGGAAGTTAATGTCTTTGATTTGATTCTTTCCGCGCAAGCACAGATCTACTAAACTTGGAAGCAGCGGCACGTTTTTAACACCTTGTGTCGTCAGCGATGGGCAGTGGGCCAAGAGGAGCACTTGTAGTCGGGGTAGTCCTCCTATAAAGAAGGCGACGCTGCTCACCGCGGTCTCGCTCAGGTTCAGATACACCAGAGACTTGGAGGTCTCCATGCCCTCCAGACACTCCTCCGTGAGCTGTCGGATCCCCTTCAGTGAGAGAGACGTCAGGGTGGGTGACTTCCCCAGATGCCCCAACTTGCGCAATTGGTGACAGTTATCCGCGACGATGCGGGTGAGCGACCGCGCTCGCTCCAACCCCAGCAGCGCGTCTGGCCGCAGCGCCGAGCAGCCCTCTACGAAGAGCACCTCCAGCCGAAAACAGTCCTGTAGGAACTGAAGGTCCGTCACGTTGGTGTAGGAAAGATTCAGCACGCACAAGCTGGGCAGTGCCTGGACCCCCTTGCAGTCCCTCCACATCGAGGTAGCGGCACAGACTCAGATCGAGGGTGTGGACGCGAGCGCAGCCTGCCCCGAGATTAGAGATAGTGGCCACATTGGTACCACTGAGGGAAATCTCCTCCAGCGAGTTGTTCATCTCCAGTCCCTCAATCGATGTACGCAATACACGCTTGCAGCTGTCCAGGCGAAGGACACGCAACGCGTTCGACTTTGAAAAAATACTAAAATGACTGACGCGGGTGAACTCCAGGCACAGCATTTCAAGGTGTGGCAAGTTCTCAAACCCGCGTATGGAAGCGGAGCTGATGCCATTGCACCGTGTTAGCACAATTTTCTTCAGGGATAGACACTTTGCAAAGTTTTCAATCGTCTTGACCTCCGAGGAGTAGGCTAAGGACAAGTACTCTAGCGTAGAAATTTTCTCCACGTCTTGCAACGGATTGGAGTTCGTGGTAATGGGAAGGAAGCGGCAGTTGTGTACGAGTAACTCCCTCAGCTTCGGGCACTCCCCAAGATAGCCTAATGTGTCAATCGATAACTTTTCGACGTGGAAGACCTCGAGCACGGGAAGGCGCCCCACACCCGATAACATCGATGACTTGAATGCATTGTCGGAAACAATGTGTAGTTCCCGGAGGAATGTGTGACCCGCGCCAAATGTCAGTCGCCGCAGGCGAAGCACATCGAGCCACAACACCTCTATACACGGCAGGCGCTTCGACGTTACACGAAACCCCATTAACGAAGCATCGTCGCTATGCCTCGAGGGATAGCCATTTTTGGTCCGTATCTTGCGTTCCCCAACAAAGTACAGTTCGCGCAAATAGAAGCAATTCTCTTCTTCTTCCTCCTCTTCTTCCTGACCGTCGTCGTCCAACGGTGATGCGACCTCTCCCTCAACGTCGGGGTATCGCTCTAGATGGTGGGGACCCAAAATATCTTCCAATACCTCGATTGGCGTCTCATTGCACAAGTGCAGCATCTCAAGAAATGGGAAAAAGTTCATTTGATCAAAAAGGGTATACGGGTGAGGGCGTAATCCCAAGGCGACCTCCCTCGACACATGACTGGAAACGGCAGACATGGGCCGCATTTGACGAGCTTGAAAAGCTGACATATGCCTAGACTGCTGCGCATCCATTGTGCTTTCCCGAATGGTGACGCTGAATGAAAATAAATTTCGTTGTGCATTAAACACATTCTTCATCCACAGCCAAGAGGAGAGTAACTGAGGCGAGTGAAGTACCCGCTGTATGTCCAGTGCCAGGAACAGGTCCGTCAGTGCCAATCCACCCTCTGCAAACCCCGATAGCTGCAGCTGAGACGCGAGCCATGGCAATTGTGTATCTGTCAGGTGAAGTGCAATAGGGCGCAACTCCTTTTCACGTTGCTCGGGTACGTTTACATAAGCGTAACTGAACACGCTTCCCTCCTCGTCTCCGTCCACTGTCTTGAAAAAATTGTTAGCCCTTCTTGTTCGTTCATCTACGGTTTGAAGGCGGCAGGCGTGGCGTCTGCACAGCCATTGCAGAAGGTACGACGTCGGAGGGGGGGAGTCCTCCTCGAGGAAAAGGTGCACTTTTCCTGAATTGTCCTCGCAAATGATATAGGGGTATAGTCCGGTGTTAAAGTGACTGGGCGGTCTAACCGCATTGCTGACCGCAATCTCAGGGTCAGGCATTTGATGGGTCATCGGGCTGCCCCCTTGTCGCCGCTCTGCGTCGTTCTCGACAGGTGCAAAGGAGGACGTGATGGGGGAATTAGAATCTAGACTGAAACTGTTACTCAGTGAACTTCTCTTGCTCGTCAGTTGGTGCCACCGTGTCTCGGAGAGCGCGAGTGGGGACACTGGTCGCGGGGACTGCACGAAATCTTCGCTGTCCGCCATAAACGTGCGGTTGGGTAAGGCGAGCACGTGGGCCCTGGCGGCACTGCCATAATCGTCCTTACCATTGAACCCATAGAACGGCGACAGCCACTTGTTGGTGGCGTAGTCGTGGTAGGCGTACAACCCCTCCCGAAAGAGGGTATTGAGCAGTAGACTCTGTCGTTGGCAGGCCAACTCCCGGTCGCCACTCCGCCTATCCCGTGGTAGTCGGCGGGCCACCGCCACGCCGTTGGTGGGGTACAACTTTGCCTGGCCATCCATCCTATCGTTCGAGTCCCGCGTCTGCCCGCAGCCGTCGTACCACTTGGTCCTCTGCACGTCTTCCATAATGTACCGATGACTGTTCAGCACTGCGTGGTCTATGAGGGCCGCCCACGTCTGCTGCTCACACAACCGGCGCACTCGGGGGCTCACGGCGAACTGAATCGTGAGCGGTGGGCGATCCATGTAACGCAGCACGTTACTCCAATTGAAGCGAGCTGCGATGATTCTTCGCTTCACCGTCTGCTCCGTCATGCGCTCCGAGAAGCGCGTGTTGGCAATCATGTCCAGCTGCAGCGATTTCTCCGTCATTGGCGCATCAGTCCCCTGCGTGGAAGCGGAAACGGAGTCCTGGCTCTTGTGAAAGCTATAATATTGGTGCTCCAGGACCTGCTGGAGAATCTGACGGTGCTGCTCTACGCTGGCAGTGTTTAACCCGTCTTTTAGTCTAGCGCTAATGTAAGAGTTGAATACCTTTTGCAAGTCCTCCGGTGGCAAAGCTCGCGCCTCCACCACGGAGCGTGGCGAGGGAAAGTACCGCCTAGGAGACTGGGAGGAGGGCCTAGGCGACACACCGCTGCTCGTCGCGTGGGACCGCGCCGTGAAGGAACGACTACTATTCACGTCAGACCCCACCGAGAGGTAACGTGCCTGTGACTCCCGCGGCGGTGGGTCGCTTATCTGCCGCCGACGGAGGAGTGCGCCTCTGGGGATGGGCAGCTGTGGGATCGCCACGTCCGCGGCATGACTCTCCGTGAACGGGATAGTGCAGTCGGCCTGCCTACTAGGGACGACAGGAGTATGGTTGGAGCTACTGGAGCGGGAGGACGGCTCCTTAAAGTTCCAATCGTCACTGCCAAGTAAAGTTCTCCGGAAAGAAAGGTCGTCTTGGTTACTATCCCAATCTGACATTCTACACATGTGACAAAGTAATAGAAAGAAGAAGAAAAGGGTTTCATTTCGTGAAAGCACACGAGTGAGTTTGACGAGCCACACATACACAGAAGAATAAAAGTTGCAGTTTTTTTTTTTTTTTTCCGTGTTATTGTTTTTGGTCAATACTTATAGAACGATTATATTTAATAGTGTAAGCAAGACATATTTACCGTCTGGACAGTCTGAACATCTCATCCAACTCCCCTTCGCTCATGTCTGATCCCTGGTTCTCGCTATCACTGTCGTCCCCTGGTCTTCCATTACTGACCAATGTCGTCAACTGCTCCCCATAGAAGACGACGCTGCCAGGTCCCTCGACAAGGAACTCCACAGATCCGTCAATGTCTAGTAATATTTTAAGGTGGTGTGCCACATCAGACAGGATCGCATCTGTGGGCGTTTTGGCACTAGACTTTTTCTCGGCGCTTTTCTGAAGTCGTGCGAGGTCGAGCGCAAACGCGGCAATCGTAAAAGTTTCCAACTTATTATTCGACGTGAATCCTTTAATCTTTGCCGCTACGGATATAATGTTACCCTTTTCCACCGCCGGTGGTTGTTGTCCTTTCCCCTCGTAATAGGCGTTGAACTCCTCTACCGAAGCGGGCGGCGTGTACACCAGCTGAGACAGCTTGACCGACGTATTCACATCCTGCGAGGTGAACAGAGAGAAATCGTAGGGTTCACTTTCCGACACGGTGGCCTTAAAGTTTGTCCTCGTGACCTGGGGGCCGCCAAAGTCGTCGAAGAACATGTGGACTATAGAGAGAAGGGAAAAGAGAGGGAAACGGAGTAACGATCTAACAGGTGTACGGAAGAATATTCACTGTTATTGCACTGAAAAGTTGTCAAAAAAGATTCGACTCCGTCCTCATGTCAAGACGAGCGAAAAGATCGGTAAAGCAGAGATGAAAGCAGATGAAAGGTACTACGACAGTGAATCTTCCACAACTGGGAGGCCCAACAGAAGCATAAAGTTTCCCAAAGGAGGGAGGCAGCGCCGGGTACTATGTATGTGGTGTGCATGAGACAGAGCGGGAAAACTCTTCAGAAAAAAAAAAAAAGCTATTGTAGGGTTGAAAAAGCGGAGACAGGAGGAAAGATAATAGGTCCGAAAAGCAGATCGGAATAAGAGCGATCCACGATAAAGCAACAGTCGGAAAAAAATGAATTATGAAAAACAGATTATCAATGTAAATATTTACTGTACACTACTCTCCGTGGACTCATTCACTTTACGGACCACACGAGCCCCACTGTCTGCGGCTTGTCCCTTTTCTTCGATTTCCACTCGGTTGGAATTGTCCTCTTCATCGTCCACCTCCTCCTCTTCCGCTGCTTCATGATCGGCGGAGAACTGCTCAAACGCCGAGGCGCGCTCCACCTGCTTCACCTCCTTCACCTCTGGTATCCAGTGCCGGGTCGTCCGCTCAATGAGATCCACCAAAGTCGTTTTGCTACTTTTACACGTGCGGCACGCCCCTAGCATCTCCACCTCCATCACCCCACCGTCCGCCACAAAGCGACAGAAGCGAATGTCACCACCGTCGTCCTGCAGCTGTGGCCGTATCGTCGTGTGGATGAGCTCCTTTATCATGAGCACAATCTCACCATCGCCCTCCTGAGGGAGGGTGTCCGCGTGTGGGTGGGGCGCGTCAGGGGCGACGTGCGGTTCCCCGCTGTGCAAGTGGTCCGTGATGAGGGCACTCACATGCAACTTCAGGTCGGACCACTGGGAGGCCTCAATGAGCTGTTTCAGTGTTTCCTCGTCTAGGGCATCGTCAAAGTTGTTCTGCTCCAGTTCGAACCCAGCCACGTTAAAGGAAGAGGGAGTGGTCTCGCTACCGGGGGGAGATGGGCGGCCTTCTCCTTCCTCTTCCTCCTCCTGCATGGCGGCGTTGACACGGCTCTGCAGCTGCTGGGAACGCTCCGCCGCTGTCTGTTCGTCAGTAGTAACGTCATTCGAGCCGTGAAACTTCATGGCAAAATACTTTGCGGCCGCCTCCGCGTTGTCGGGCTCCACACGACGCACCGTCACGAAGGACTCCCCAATGGTGACCTCCTCCACCATTGGCAGAGCAGACAGGAGAGAGTGTGCCAGTGGGGATTGATAGTCGTTCGTCCGGTCGAAGAGCATGGTGACACTGGAGGGGGGCAGGAAGGAGGTCCCTTTCACGTAAAACTTGTAACAAGCCTCGTTAGGGGTCTCTTGAAACCGTACAAAGAAACCTCTAACGGAATTTAGCGTCGCCACATTAAACCGCGAAAGTACTCTCATGTCAGCAACGTGTTCTTTTTTTTTTTTTTCCGCTCATAATGAAAAGAGAGAGAGAGAAAATGGTTTTCGAAAAAAGCATGCAGCGGACGATGGGTATCCCGTCGATCGAGAACAATATTTCCTTTAACAAACAAAACAACAGTTAAATCTTACAATAATAATCACTGACATCTCTGTAGTTATTGGTTTGCCTGCCTCGCCCCCTCTTCCTTGGCATTGTTCACCATGAGGGGAAACATGGTTTCATTCTCTTCAATAATACGGGTTTGCTCCTCTATCCGCTCGCGAAGTTTACTGGTCCATTTTTCTAAATTCTTCTCCAGCTCCTTTTTATAGTTACTGTCCTCACTTTCGGATTGTACCTTGTTCGCCTCATAGGCCGCTTTAAACTTCTCATAATCGGACGATGCATCGGTGCGGCCGTTACTGATCTGCAGTGCCTCCATCTTTACGCGAAGTTGGTGTTTCTTGGAGGCGGCTAAAAACAACCTGTTCAGTTCCGCCTGCGCCTCGTTGGACAGCGCGTGTGACGGGGCAGGGACGCACCAGCGAGCACCTCCTCCTCCTCCCCTTCCTCCCCCAACTCGATGGCGGTCAGCTTCTCCAAATCGGGGGTGGGATAGGCCTCGTAGCCGAATGCGCTGCACACTTTATTGTACAACTGAACACAGCCAACACAGTAGTTTTCGGGGAGGGTGAAGTCGGCCATCTCGCCGTAGTCCGTCGGCTCGCCCTGTGGTGGCGCCTCCTCCGTGGGTTCGGCGCGGGTCTCGGTCGTACTAGTATCGTTGGCATCCTGTTTTGCTCTGCAGTACAGATTGGTGAGGACGGTACAGCAAATCAGCGACTTGACGCCGCAGCGAGAGCACGTATGGGCCACTTTCTCTTCGCAGTTGCGATGGGCGTCGCCGCAGGCCGACTTTTGAAAGTGGTTAAAGAACGTGTATTGCATGACCTGGTCTGTGGTGATCCCACTGATGACCCTCTGTCCACACTTCAGCTTGTGTAAGCCGGTGAAGCCGCACGGTCCGCACGGGTCGCCACAGTTGGCGTGACACCCGTGGCCGCACGGTAATGTTTTACGACACGGATACGGGCAACACTTGTGTTTATCGTCCGCCTCCCTGGACTGGATGTGGCACTTCTCCAAGCAAACGTGCGACGGTGTGGTGCAACCTTCGTATAACTTGAGGCACATGAGCTCGCACCTCGTCGCGCCCTCGAACCCAATCACGCAGTTCTCCCCGTCGTACTCCACTTTCGCTGTTCGCTTCGTCTTGAAGTGGTCTGGGCACCGAAGCGCCGCCACCGCACACTCCGTCGCAGGGGGGAGCCAGTACGCCTGATTGGCATCCGCCGCCAGCTGCGTGCGTTTCTTCATGACAAAAGACTTGATGGACCGCAAAAGCGGAACATGGCGCAGACAGTCGACGGACACCAGCAGCACGATCCCAATTCTCGCCCGTGACGAGGCATACCAGATCCAGTGTTGCAGGCGCGGCAGAAAATTGTCCGCCGAATCCGCCACCACACTCTGCCAGTCGGCTCCTTCCCCCCATCTGCGCCAGTTTTAGGGAAAGACCACTCAAGGAAAGGAACACAATATCAAACTCGTCATTGGCCGTTTCGCCATGCATGCTGACGGTCCCGGAGAAGGGAAGGCAGCACACGGCTGGTCGCAGGGAACCGTCCGTCTCACGCCACACCCGATACTCATCCTCAAAACCCGTGACAAGGGAATAGGTGAGAGGCTGTGCGAGGGTCCCTTCATAGCTGCTCATGTAACGAAACAGAAAGCGTGCGGCAATAAAATCTGCTTGGGCGGAATAGTCGATTGGGACGGCGTGCGTCCACATCTCCACACTACTGCATGACGTCAGTCCAGCGAGGGGGACAGAGGAGACTATCTCCGGCTGCTCCTCCCCCTCTTCCTCCGCCACCGCCTCGAAGGGCGACTCGAGGGACAGCTGGGACAGGGCGCTCGCTAGCTCCTCCCTCTTATACCGAAGCGGCTCGGTGAAGGCGATTGTGTACACGGCGCCGTGTTTCTCCAGTTCTCGGCTCAAACCCCGGAAGAGGGCGTTGAGGGCGTGTCGCCTTGTTTTCATGAACGGCGGGTTCGGGGAACAGAAGGCCAACGTGATCTCGTTCGCTGGGGACATCACCACCAAGGTGGCGTCGCGCACGTGCTCTGCGTCGTCGAGGAAGACGTAGTTTGGCCGCCAGTTGTGAAAAAAACGAACGAGGCCATGTGAGAAAATCTCCTGCGGGGTGCTCCGAATTAATTGGTACTTTTGCGTCTGGGAGACGGCCGTCACACTTCCGGCGAGATCTGACATCCACAACGCCATTTGCTGCGCCCATACCCGCTGGCGATGGCAAAGGTGCGCCAGAAACTCACTTTGTTTTTTGGTGAAGACAGAGAGCCACCCCGGCCAGCATGCCGGCGTCGAGTGTCGGAAGATGCACGCTGTCTGGCATGGGGACCGCCGAGAAGCTGCTAGACGTTAGCGGAATCTCGGTGGGCCACTGAACGTACGGCTCCGCAGTCTTATCCTCCGCAGGTGGGGCGTGGTGCACCATCGTGGCCGACGGCCACAGTCTATTTTGCAGTCATTTTGTCAGATAAGCAGACCAACTTGCCTCGCCGACTTCCACCGTTGTCTCCCATGTTTCTCGAATGCTGCGTGACTCCATCACGAACGGCGCCGCCAATGTCCAAAGACACTTGGTGGTGCCTTCCTTGTCGAGGAGATCCCGTGCCCCGCTTCCCATTCGATTGAGAACGGACCAGCACGCCTCCAGTCGCTGCGCTAAAGGGGACTTGTAGGAGCGGGCCAGCCCCTCCCCCATCAGGGAAGAAAGACGGACGGACGTGATGTCCAGTGTCTCCTTCTCTGGGGAGTGTTCCCCCGCCGTGGATTGAAGTAAAAATGGGGTTTCCATGTACTTCAAGGATGTTCCCAACTTTACAAACAGTTCTGTTTGCTGTTCCGCAGACGACGCAATGCGCTCCATCAAATCGGCGGCATCCGTCCCGTTCGTGTGGCTCTCCGTCAGCTGCAAAAACAATTGTTTGAGAACGTCACCATTGTTCTTAATGGACCGCTGTACCTCCTGCATCAATACCTTGCGCACGCTCGCCAGCTGTGTGCCCTTGACGAAGCTAGCAGTCTGGAGTACAGTGGATCGTCCACTTCCCACGGTGCCGTTAATGACGTGCATGGACGTCTGCAGTTCACCACGGTCTTTGCGTTGGGCGATGGGGCTTGTCAGGACATGCAACGCCTCGTGCTGTGCGGCGGTGAACGTATAATTAGCACTGATGTCCTCCAGGCACTGGCGTCCAACGTCATTGTTGAAAAACGCCTTTGACACGGCAGAGTCCATCGTGGGGACATTGACCTGTTTATTCACCTTTTCCTGCGTAAAGTAATCCATCCAGAGGAATGACTGTCCCTGTAGGTGATGCGGTTTTTTCACCTTTCGGTTACCCTCTCGTATGCCAGCCTGCACAGAGCGGTGCAGCTCGTCTAGGCGACTCATAAAGTCAAAGAAGGAGATGGCGGGGGTGAACGGTGGAAGCGTCGTGGCGACTGTCTTGATCCCACTCTCCGCCATGCCATAAGTGGTGTTTCCCATCACCAGCCAGCAGTCGTGTAGGCCGCTGGAGGAAACACTCAGCTCGAACGACTCGGCAAAAAAGTCAGAGTCTCGCAGAATGTGTGCGGTGCACTCCAAGCCACCATTGTCGGAGGGATTCACGGCGGTCACAATGACAGGGAAGAGCGTCCTAGTTCGCTGGATGGACACGAGGACAAACCCAAACGCGGACAGTGAGCCGTCCCCCATTGAAAAGCCGCTCATGTGGGCATGTAGCGATGCGTTGGCGTCGTGCGGCTGGACGGTGAGGTGCACGGCGGGGCCGAACTTAGAAATATGCCTCAACTCCGAGTGGCTGAGGGAGGAAAGCTGCTCAGTCACCAGCGGCGGTGCCACCGCATCGAGACGACCTGAATAGACCCCATCAAACATTTCTGGACTAAAATCGGGCGACTTTTCCAAAAATTCCACAATGGATTTCACAGTGGTCGACACATTTTCATAAAACTCCGCATACGCCGCCCACCCGAGCGACTCTAGAAATCGGCCTGTGTCTTTGGTCACGTAGGGAGAATAGGTCCGCACGGCCGCCTGTAGTTGATCTCTCACCACCTGGAGGCTAATCTCGGGGAGATCCTTCAGCGTGGGGTAACTCTGCAGCTTGAAAAAAAAGTCGTCCGCGGCTGGTATTTTGGTTCGCTCCACGAATTGTTTCGCGTGGTACAGTAACCCAGACGTCCCCAGCTCATCCAGTATCGTCAGGACATCGTTCTGAGAGCTGGTCTTGGCATCTTCTCTGCACCAAAACGACGACAGTCTGTGCAGAATCACATTCACTGCGTTGATCGAATTCAGTTCCAGCTCTTTGGTGAATGGGGCGCATTTTCGGACATCTGTTTCACAGTACGACAGATACAAGTGTAGAATGTTCTGAAAGGGTGCGGACATGGAACTAAGCGAGGTGTTTTCCCCTAGTTGAGGCAAGTAGACGCTGAGGCCCTCCACCACCAGCGGCGATGAAAGGAACTCAAACAATAAATATCTAAACAGGTTGGGTAACGGCATGATGGACTCCGAGTGGAGGAGAAGGTTGCCGAATATTCTCAACAACATGAGGCAGCAATGCTTCAGCTTCGTCTCCACCTTACGGTCCAGTTCGTAGGCCAGACTTTGTTTGACTTGCAGAAGCAGTGGTAGTTGCAGAGCGCGACCCCAGCCGCACTTGCCCGTCTTTCCCACCCCGAGCGAATCCTCCATAAGAAATGTGAGTTGTGCCAGACCAGGGGGGAGCGCCAGAAGGGAGCCGGCCCACTCCGTCACGAGATTCAGATTGGTGTTCACCCCATCGGCCCAGCTATCGCCATCTAAAAACACATCTGCATTGAATGTGACGTACCGGATGCTATCGGCCGCCGCCTTCACCGGATCCTGTGTGACCACCACGACATCACCAGCGACAAAGTGTTCGGATAGGGCGGAAGGAATCTCGATCGAGGAGGAGGAAGAACTGCTAAAGACAAGGCTACGCCCGCCGTTCCCCACCAGGGCGATCGATTCTATTAAAGGGGGATTCTCACCAAACAGTGCGTGTTCTCGAATGTGCTGCAAGTGGGTGCTGAGGAAGGCCGCGTCAAACCCTACCTTGCGCATCATCCACACCGGAAGGGAAACGGCAGTGTCCATTTGTGTGACAATCTCCGATAAAGAAAAGGAGCTGGAAGCGACGTGACGTTGGGAGGCTTCCCACATGCGTACCGCCTTCTCACATGTGTCTCTTGTCAGTTCACTGATGATTTCAAACGTTTTGGCGAACGCGGAAACTTCATCTCTCGTCCTCTTCATGTCAGATGGGTTTAGAGATCAAGTGTCTTAGGGTAAAATACTAAATGTGAAAAGTCACTAACATCAGAAAGGGGGGAATAAGCAAGACAGTTTGGGTAAATAAATAAAAATTAAAAATAACCAAATGCGTTCGTTACACTTAAGAAGGAAAAAAAAAATCGTTAATTCCAAAAAAGTGCTTATGCAAAATGAGATATGTGAAAAATGAAAAAGAAAAGAAAAAAGAGAGGCTTTTAATGCTGAATCATCCTTTTACGCAAACCACCTGCCGCAGCACCGCCACAACCTCCACTAAATCTTCTTGCGCTTTCATGACAATGTCAATGTTTTTGTACGCCCCCGGCGTTTCGTCCAGCACCCCTTCGTCCTTTCGACAGGCAACGCCGGATGTCGCCTCTATGTGGTCTGCCAGGGTAAACCGTCGCTTGGCCTCCCCTCTGCTGTAGAGTCGACCCGCCCCGTGGGAGCAGGAGCAGTAGCTCTCCGTATTCCCCTTGCCTCTCACAATGTAGCTACAGGCCCCCATCGACCCCGGTATGACGGCCAGCTCTCCCTCCTTCGCTGAGGTCGCCCCTTTCCGTGTGAGCCAGACAACCCGGTCATCGGCGACGGTGAACCGCTCCACATAGTTGTGGTGGCAGTTGACCGCGGTTGCCTTGTCCACCGTGAACTGCGCACTTTCCGGGAGGACGCTCCGTATGGCCTGGAGGGTGATCTCCATCATGAGGCGACGGTTCCAGAGGGCAAAGTCCTGGGCCCACTCCACCGCCTCCACATACTCCTTGAAGTGTTGCGTGCCCTCCTGGAGATAGGCCAGGTCCTTGTCTGGCAAGTCGTGTAACAGGTCCCCCATGTCCTTCTTTGCCAGCTCAATGTAGGTACTCCCGATGCGATTGCCCACCCCTCTCGACCCCGAGTGCAGCATCACCCACACATGCTTTTGATGGGGGTCGTTGTCCAGGCAAACTTCGACAAAGTGGTTCCCCGACCCCAGCGTCCCCAAGTGGGTGATGTGGTTGGACTGCTCCAGCGATGGGGTGCGGCGGCACAGCTGTTCAAATCCGGGGTGGAGCTCCTCTTTCCACACGCGCTGAACCCGTTCAGGGATGTCGGCGCACCAACTGCCGGCGTCCACTTTCCTCCGTCCGCTGTGGGTGCGGCCATGCGGGACCGCCGCCTCAATGGCCAGCTGGATACGATCCAGGGAGCTGGGGAGCTGTTCCTCCATCAGGGAGGTCTTTACCGCTATCATGCCACACCCAATGTCCACCCCCACACTCGCTGGGATGAGGGCCCCGCTGGTGGGGATCACCGTCCCCACTGTGCACCCCACGCCGCCGTGCACGTCTGGCATGATGGCAACTGGGTCACGAATCACTTGCTTCATTTTGCTCAAATTCTGAATCTGTTTCAACGCCACAGCGTCGACCGTTATCCCGTCCACCCATCCCTTCACCTCCACATTATCCTCCGAGCTGGGGTGTAGAACAGAGGACTTGGAAGAATGCCATCCCCTGCCGCCAATGACGGACAGACCGCCAATAAGTCGCCTCATGTGTGGAGAGTAGTATCTAAGTGAAGAGAAGAGGAGGAGCACACAGAATGCATGATGTGGTGTAAGAGCAAATTGAAAGGTGGGGGGAAGCACCTTAACATGTCATTTATAAACATTATTATTATTTTTCTTTTTTCCTTTTGAAGCACAAGCAACGCAATATGGCAATAATCGGAAAAACAAAAATAGAATATCCATACACAGAAACGCAGGCGGGGCAATCTTACGACGCCTCTGCGTGGGTTGGTTTAGGGTTCATCCCGGTCTGTCTATAATGCTCTTTTAGCATTTGGTTACGTCTCATTTGATAGGCCTTGCGTGTACACTCCCCGCAGCCCGGCTTATCCTTGAGAAGATAACGATTCGGACAGCAACGTGTGCACAGCTGCCTCCCACACCAGTTGCAGTTAGTACTGTAGACAAACCAACCGTAATAGTTTCCGCAATCCTCGCACATTTCCTTTCCACTTTCCTTCATGTCATCGCTGACAGGGGTGTAGTCTATCGGAAGGATCTGATCTCTCACGTCCTCGGGGACGTCCTCGTGCGTTTTTAAGGGGTTCAGTGACTGGCCCATGGTGAATATACTAGAAAGTGAAAGTGGTAGAGTGACAGGATGAACAACAGCAAAAGGGGCAATTTATTTTGTTTAAAAAAAAAACAGCATCTCGCGCTCCTTTGCGAGGGACACAGTTTACAAAAAAAAAAAAAATGAGGACAAAAACGCAAATGAACAATGACAAAATCATCTTTTATATATTTTTTTTTATTTTTGTTTTCCGGCGATAAAATAAAATAAAAATGAGAAAAGATTCTCTTACGCCTTCTTTGCCTTCTTCTTGTTACTTTTGCCGGACTCCTCCTTTTCCTCCTTTTCTTCATCGGACTCATCGTCCTCCCTCTCGCGGGTGCGTGGGTCTACGGCCTCATGCTTCCAGTGGGCGAACAGGTCGAGGGTCGCGAGGGCGGTCGGCGTCGCCTCCCCCTTTTTCTTCCCTGCCGTGGCCTTTGGGTCCGCCGTGATCTCCCGTATCTTGTCCTCAAAGTAGGGCATACGCACCTTCCACTCGCTCACATCGGCGTCAATGTTGCTCAGATGTTCGCAGATCTTCTTGTCCTCGTCGCGCTTGTCCGTCCTCACCTCCTGGAGTAACCCTACGAACCGGATAGAGCCGTCCCGCAGGAGCGTCATCGCGGTGTTGTTGTTGCTCTTCACCAGGGCGACCGGTGGGGCCGATAGCTTTAGTCGCTTCTGGTCCACCACGGAGGGGTACAGCCCGAACTCCCCAAGTTCCATCAGGGGAATAAAAAAGATCTCATCCGACAACTCATAGGCGACTAGCACACCGCGCACGAAATCGCGGGGGTGGAGCTCGTGGTGGTCAGCCTGGTTGAGGTGAATGTACACTACTGAAACTACCCCGCCATACTCCTTCGCCTTCTCCACCTTGTCCTTCTCCTCCTCCACCTTCCTGGCCGTCTCATCGTGCTGTAGCAGATAGTTGAACTTGGCCGCCAGTCGCTGGTGGGGGTGGAACGTCGTGATGAGGTTGAAGGGCTCCTCCGGGTCACGGTGGGGGACGTCGTTGTAGGCGGCCCAGAAGCTCACCACACCCTTGGCATCCCCCGTCGCATAAAAGCTCAGATTGGAGTTGAAGTTCTTGTTGTTCTTGTTACCGCTCTTATTGTTGGAAGTGTTCGTTCGCACGTGCGCGTCCTCCTCGTAGAAAAACGGGATTTCAGTCACACACGTCATCGGCGCTGGTGTGCCCTTGTTCCACAGGTACTGCTCAATGAGGTACGTCTCCGGGTAGCGACTGACACGAATGTGTTTGTCCTTGTCGGCCGAAAATAAACGGCGTGGCTCCTGCTCGCCCAGATCCTCCGAGGTGGAGATATTCTCGAGGCGAGGGACCGGAGAGGACAGGAATAGGGTGGTGAGGGTGCTAAAGTGCTGCAAAAGCGGCTTCAGTGGGTCCTTCTTGTCTCCCACAATCTCAATGGTGTGCTCCGGCGACCAGCACAGCATCAGGCGATACACCTCGCCGAACTTGTCCCCGAAAACAATCGTGCCGTCATTCCCAGTGGTGAGGGTGACGATGCGCTTCTGATGCGGCCCAAAGCGGAAGGCTGGAACCCACACCTTGTTCCCAGCGTTCGCCTTCTTCTTTTTGTACTCCGCCTCATCTTCGTCGGAGTCAAATGTGGCATCGGGGTTGTACTTTTTGCTGGAAGACAAGTTGTAAACATGAATAAATTTTTGATCGCCGGCGGTAACAATGCACAGGGGGCCGTCAGGAATTTGAAGGAATGCGATGGCACGGATCGTCTGGGTTTCCTCAAAAATGAATGAATTGAAGGGCGAAGGCTTGAACGTTTCATCCAATGGGAAGCGGGCAATGACCAGCTTGTTACCATAGGCAACAGCGGCCGCCTTGCGGGGTAAGGAATCGACGCAGAGAGTGGGTTCGGTATTGTGCGTCATGTGTAGAGGGATAGATGTAATTATTTTTGGTTTATTGGTTTTGCTACTGTAATTTAGTTTAATCTTGGCGAAGTGCAAACTGGAATAAAAGAGAGAAAGAAAGAAAAAAGAATGTACTCCAGATGTGAATGGAATCACCAAAGTGGGCTTCTCTATTCAAACAGTAAAAGGTCAAGAAAGGGAAGGAGTATTATTGCGGACTATACACGGTTTGTCGACTGTGACGGAATGTGTGTCGTGTTACTTTTTTATCTTCTCATGAATCAGATTGACCAAACCTTTCACCAGCTCGTTATCTTCTCGTTCATCCTCGACTTTGCGAAACTGTTGTTGCAGCTTGGAGGCCTCGCGCTCGTGGAGCTGCCGCTGCATTTTGTCCATGTACAGCTGGGCCGCCTTGCTGCGGGAACCAGACATCACATACCCCAACGACTCCGCCGCTGCGATCTCATCCGCGCTGCGACCAATCTCACCACGTCGGGGGGCTCGCTTGAATTGGGCCAGAAACTCCTCTCGACTCATCTGCGAGGGGTGTTTCGTGCTACTGGCAGTGGCGGTGGGGTCAGGCTTACTCGTGTCGGCGGTTTTCTTGCTCGGTAGAATAATGGCAAAGTCCTCCTCGTCGTCCTCGTCACTCTCCACCCGAGGTCGTTTCTGGTTTGTCGCCTCCTCTTGTTTCTCGTGGGTGCGCGCCTCCTGAACTAGCGCCGCGAGACCCCCTGCCTTTGGTCGGGGAACCGCCGGAGCGGACTCCTCCGGTGCGACAGGTTCCATCTCTGTTTCCTCCCGCGGGGACTGATAGTTTGGCAGCGAGACGTCATCGGTCACACCATCCTCCGCGGCCTGTGCGGGTGTCTGACCCTCTCCCACGGGCTCCTCTTCCGCACGAAGCTGGCTGGGGATGCCGGTCGACACCACCAATGAGTGGACCATTGCCTTTATATCCTCCGCCTTGGACGCGACCGTGTTTAACTTCTGAGAGTTTGGCTCGCCCTGAAGCGTATCGTACAGGGAGAGGGTATGGCCTACCACGCTAAACGGGTTCTTTTTAAGGGATTGGATGAGTTGATGCTCAAACGCCTCCCCATCGCGGGTGATCCCTCTATCGGTTTGCCAGAAACTACTTGTATTCATTGGACTAGAACAAAACAACGTAGGAGGGAAAATAGAAGGATAGTGCAGGGAAAACGGGCGAGAAAATGGGGTGAAGTAGGAATTATCCGATAGTCACTAACCACTGTCGCACATTCAAAAAAAAAAAAAAAAAATACCGAAGACCACATCAATCCGGGTCTGGGAGCTGAACGACGGTACGGGGCGGTTGAAGGCCCACCAGTATCACTTGCTTCAGGGTGTCCGAGATATTCCATTCTGCCACCATACTCTGCAGTTCCTCTCTCGACATGGCCAGTCCGTTCGACCTTCCACCGGCAGCAGGATCGGGTTTTGGCTTCTTCTTTTTACTGTCGCCCTCGTCCGGTCGCTCCCTCTTCACCTGCTGCTTATTCTTGACAACCTTCATTTCCCCATTCTCGTACACCAATTGCTCGTCATCCTTCAGTGCAATTGTATTGGTCTTTGGGGCCGTTGCGGTAGGAGCAGGATCCACCGTTGGGGCAGCTGTCCCCTCCTTTCCCTTCTCCTCTTCGGAGGCGGACGACCAAGAAACGGACGCGGTGGTCTCCACAAGTCGCTCAGCCCACTCGGGAGCCAGCACACTGCCCTTCTCGCCCAGCATGGTGGACTGCTGGACGGTTGCCTCTGCCATTTTCCGCATCTCCTTGAGGGAGCGGGCGGCAAATGGCTTGGGGCGAGGCTCCGTCGGTGGCGGCACCGCCAGCAGATCCACACGACCAGGATTTACAGACGAATACAAGGGGACGTAGTGGGGTAGTTTAAAGTCGTCCTTGTCGTGGGTGGACCGCAGTTTAAGTTGCAACTTTCGAGGTTCGTTGTCTGATTCTTTTGGGGGTATCTTTTCCAGCTCAGCTTCCAATAGACGCGCGACAGAGGCGTATTGGCTCAAAGCCGTACTAACCCCACGGGAAACGTCGTCCGCAAAGGAGGTCTCATTTCCTGCGGGTGAAGGCCCCCAGGCCCCGTCGAGGGTTCTTTGCAACTCCGGTAACCGGCCGTCACAGAATGCCTCCGCGAATACGGCGGAACCGACCACCTCGCCCAATCGGACCATTGGCTCGTTGGGCGGTTCCTGTTGCTTCAGGGTCTGCTGGATGCTAGATCGGAGCACGCCAAGACACTCCCGCGGGCTCTTTTCGTCCGACGGTGAAGACACGGTGTGGACCCCAAAAAGAAGACCTACAAGCATGCGCGCCGTGACATCCGGTCTACGACGGAGGCAAACAACAAGATCTTTCTTGCGGCGGGCCCACTGGGCGTCTATGATGACATCCCCGGTATTTACGTAATCTAAGGTGGCTATAATAGAGTTGGTAGTCCATGGACGAAGGAAATCATCCGAAGAATTCATCTGCGTCTATGTGTTGAAGTGCACTTTCCGTAGCGCAGCGGAGGGAGAAAACAAAGAGAGACGGAGGGAAGTGATTGGGCGTCTATCAAGAAAAGAAACACAAATAAGAGGGGTGGGGCCATCCCCACTGATGTAGGAGAATATGCATATATATAATAATAATAATAATATAAAACAACGGAAAGAGGAAATCGAATAAACGTAAATACATCTCGCTTTCCTTTTACTTTTTGTACATTTTTCATATCTTCTATTTTCACTTTTTTTTTTTTTTTCCCCGCTCTACTTCTATTACACCATTGTCATCAAATTCTGTAGCTCCTGTGACAACTCGGGAAACTGCTGGGCCAGTTCCTCCATCACGTTCACTATGGTACGTCTTCCCTCTTCGAGGTGTTGACTTTCCGCCTGGGCCTCCTCGGGGTAGCACGAGAGTTTGTAGGTTCCCTTCTCCGCTTCACGGAATCGTTGCAGGCTATTTTGCTTCAGCTGCTTTTCGTCCTCGCTCTGCTCACGCATCTTCTTTGCGGCGTCGAGCTGGGCCTGTAAGCTATCGATCGTTTCGTCTAGTCCTTCTATTTCGCGCTGAGCGGTCTCCACCTCAGAGGCAATACGGCCCACATCCACTAGCGCCTCCTTTGCAGCGCGCTCCTTGGCCTGCGCCTCCTGTCGCTTGGCGTTCAACTCCTTGAAAAGACGAGCGTTATCCTTCTCTACCGTGAGACGAGTGGTACCACTCTTGTTCTTTTCCGTTGCTTGTTGGACCGCCTTCCCCTTTGTACGGATAGTATCGCGGTGGTCGATCAGCTTTTGCATTTCCTCAATCAGGAACTTTTGCTCCCGTTGAAGTTGTGCCATCCTTTGCTCCATGTAGCTGATCTCCTTCTTCATCTTTTCCGATTCCGCCTTACCGATCGTGGGGTCTAGGGCCATCTCTGTCTCTCTGGCAATTTGCAGTTTTCTTTCCCAGAACATAATGTCTCGCTCGCAGTCGAGCAGTTGGTTGATGATATCTCCCTTTGATTGGCGGGTGTCTTCCACTTTCTTCTCTAACTGAATCGCCTCGCGCTTCTTCTCTTCGAGCCGCTTGATGAGGTCATTTTCGAGCAGAAACGCCTCGTTGGCTACATTGTCTGTTTGACTAGAGTGCTGGCTCAGTAACGTGTTCACGCGCTTCATCTCCAAATGCATGGACTCCTCCCTCTTTCGTAGTGACGTGATTTCCTGCTGCTCCTGGGCAATGGACGAGAGTAGTCTATCCTTCTTCTGGTCCAGAACGGTCCCCTTCGCCTGCAAGTCCACGATTGCTTCATTGATCTCATTCATCGTGTTTTTGCAGCCAACAAGTTCCGTCTGGAGTTTAATCCACTCCTGTTGCAGAGCCTCATTTTCGGCGGACTTTTGGGCGATGGCCTTGGACAGACTGTTGATGGTGGCCTCCAGCGGCCCGACGTGCTCGCCCTGTTCACCGGCGTGGGCCCTCATGATCTCCTCATATTGGTGATTCAGTTGGTCCAGTTGCTTTTGCTTCTTGTCAATTTCCTCGTTGCGCCGGCGAATGTCCTGCTGCATCTTGTCTACCAGGGCGCCACGAGACTGAAGTTCCTTTTCCAGATCCTGAAGCGTTGACTGGAGCGTTTCGTTGTATGATTTGGCCTGAAGCGTGTCGACTCTAATACGGGCAACCTCATTTTCCATCTGCGTCACCTGCAGCTCCTTTGCTCTTATATTGGCCTTAATCTTTTCAATATCATGCAGAGCACCCTGACTCTCCTGCTTTAGCGTCGTTTGCTTACTGAGGTGATCAAGCACTTTTCCTTCCATATCCACAATGGCCTTGGCGTGCTTAGCGATATTCTTTTCTATTTCGGTCAACTCGCCGTTCTTCAATTTCATTTCGCCCTCTAGGATTCTACTTTCATTATCATTCTTCTCTACCGTAGACTTCAACGCCTCGAATAGGGTTGCATTTTGGTCGCGGCGCTCCAGCAGCACGTCCAGTTGCTTCTCTAGTATGACAATCTCGTTGTCCACGCGGGACATAAACTCGGTGAGCTTTGTGTTTTCCGCCTGGACCGTGACGATATCCTTTCGGAATCCAGATATTTCGTTTTCTAGAACCTGCAAGTCCTCCTTCTGCTGCTGCAGTGCTTCCTCCGTCTTTTTGAGCGCGTCGTGCCTGCGTTGCATGCCTAAAAGAGAGCTCCGCCACTGCTGGACGAGTTGCTTCTTGTCCATGTTAATCGCCTCCATCTCTGAGACAGCTTCGGCCAGCGTGTCCTTGGCTATTTTCGTTTCTTCCTGCTGAGACGCAATCTGTTCGTCTATTCCGAGGGACTGGTTTTCTAAGCTTTTGATCTGCGCCTGCAAAGATGCCACAAGTGCGTCTTGTCTCAGCTTTTCTCGCTCCAGCTTGGTGATATCGTCTTCCGTTTTGTGCGCGGCTCGCTTCTCCAGCTCCACTTCATTTTTCAGTTCCTCATTAAACCGTTCAACTTTTTGAAGCGTTTCTGTCAACTTTGTCAGCTCATCTTGGTGCTTGGCGAGATTTCTCTGCATCTCTTGTATTTTCTTCGTGTTCGTTTCCGTGGTAGCGGACAATTCTTCTCTTAGTCTCAGCTTCTCCTCGTGCTCTTGTTGAATGCTGCCGTGGGTTTCGTGCTGCTTCTCAAGGGACTCTTGTAATTTTGCCAAATGTTGTTGTGCATTGTACAGCTCCACACCGTAGTCCTCTCGTTCCTTTTCGACTTTTGTGAGTTCACTTTTTGTTTCGTGAAGCTGTTGGGTTACCTCTTGTAAGTGACCCCGCAACTGCGCCTCGATCCTCTTCTGGACGGGTGCCAAGATGTCGGACTCCGGGTCGATTTCGGAGATATCACTCGCGCTTTCGTAATCGTTATCCTCGTTGGAAGACATTGCTACTCGAACACAATGGGAATGATGAACAAATGAAAAATAAAAAAGACTTTTGTTTTGTGAAATCAATGGGAAAAGTGAAAGAGAGAAATGAAAATTATCGATAAAGTGGCTACAGCTGCTACATCATATGTACTTCGATTAAACAATGCAAAAAAACGATATCATTTTGATTTTCATAGGTAGTGTGTGCTATTTTTAAAAAATATAATTACGTTTTTAAAGAACGAAAGGAAACGGGGCCCCTCCTCTACTTCTTCTGTTGGAGACGTTGCTCTTCTTTCACGGCCCATTCTGGCATGTGATTAATTTCGTTGTAATCAGGGACCGGAGCCTGGTCAATACCATTTTGGTGAGGACGGTATTTTTCTGGCAGCTCGGGAATAACTCGGTAACTAAAATCCTTTGTCTTAAACTGCTTGTAGTAAAGCCATTCCTCCTTCGTATCGAAGCGCTCCGGTGGATTACCGTTCTGAAACGCTAGAACGGCCGACCGAATCGCACGCCGAGTCAAAATTGGAACACCGCGGGTTCTTAGTTCCCTCTTGCTACAGGTCATCAAATCATTCCAATCCTTAAAAGTTCCCTTAAAATCGCTTGTCGGCGCCAGTCGATGGATGTCCACCTTTTCCAAAAACACTTCGTGGTTGGGGACGTGGGAGTTCGGAGGTCTTATCGCAAGTGGTAGAACTTCCGTCCTCTGCGAGCTTTCAATGGGGGCAAGCTTCCTAGGGTCAGGCATGTACGTATACTTGTACGCCTTGTGGGGACCATAAGTTTGGTCCAGAAACGCCACAGAACGCCGCATGTGTGATCCCTTTTCTATTCCGATCTAGTTTACTACTGACTACTACGCTTAGTCAGACAGCGTGTTGATGAAAAAAAAAAAAAAAAAGAGTGAGGAAACATTTTCAAGACACTACTAAATACAGAGGTAAGCGAACTTGATTTTTTTTTTTTTTTGCGGCAAATAAACGTGCGGCGCACCAGTTTTCTGGATTGTCTTTTCCTCGGAATTACTATTATATTTAGTCCTTAATGAGCAAAAATAAACTAATAAAACTTAGGGTAAAGGAAATGAACTTACAAAAATAATTAATCGAAGTACAAAAGAAAAAAGTAGAAGGGGAAAAAAAAAAAAACTGAGCTTTCTGGCTTTGCGTCTGTTCATGGGTATTATCGCTTTTTATTTTTTCCCGTTCACTTTTGGTTTTTCCATTTTTTTTTTTTTTTTTTCTTTGTAGGTGGTGTATTGTTATGCTGCCAACATCGACACGGCCTTGACGGGTACCAAAACTGTACCGCTGCTAACGGTGACAGTATTTCCTCCGATATTGGTGCCGTTCACGTGTTGGATGCACAACTGTACGGACTCGGGGTTGTCGTAGCACACCATGACCATGAGCTCCAGACGGTTGATATCTAGAACACGCCCGTGCTTGGAGAACACTTCCATCAGCTGTGCGTTGGGAGTGCCAAACGGGACATTATCGACAAACGCCACACTCGCCTCTACGAGAGGGGGCTTCTCGTGGCGTCTTCCGCCGCGGTCAGACCGCTGCTGGTTGTGCCCATTTTGTTGGTGATTGTTGCCCTGTCCACGGCCTCCCCTTTGTTGACCGCGTCCTCTTCCCCCGCGGCCCCTTCCCCCGCGACCTCTGTGGTTGCGGCCGTTGCCCCGGCCCTCTGGTGCGCTACTTTTAGACTGGTGTTCGTCATTCTCTCTACGTGCTCTTTCTTCCAAGGACTCGTACAGGAGAAACTCAGCCGCTAAATCCTTCTTTTGTCGTGTAGGTTTGCTCTTTTCTTTGTCCGACTTTTCCTTTTCGTTCAGGACACCGGGGATGCTGCTCACTTTTTCGCGGAGCGCGGCTGCCTTTTCTTCGTCCGCCAGAGTGACGAACACGGTGGTTAGGTCCTTATTCTTCTCGCGGAAGGAGCCGACGGCCTCGACCTCATCGAACTTTCTCAGTTGCGCCTCCACCTCGCTAAAGTCCTTGGAGTTACACTGTACCTGTATAACTTTGGAACTCATTTGTTACGTATATAGTTGTTAATCCTTGGATGATTGGGGAAATGGAGAAGTGTTTGTTTTTCTTTTGGAGCTAAAAACAGAAAACTACTTAATGTCCACACAAACGCAACAGGGAAGAGGGGGATGGATTAAAAGTGCTGGCGTGTGGTGTGGTTTTGGGTGGCTTTCCGCGGAGGGGGCCCCGCCCGGCGGTGGGCGGTGCGCGAACCCGGCCGGCGCCCGGACACCCGCGCCCGCCGACGCCTCCGCAAAACCGCGTGCCCCCCAACGGAAAACAAACCCCCACCCCTCTCCCCCCCTTCAGGAACGCTGGAGGAAGCCGCAAAACGCGGTCAAGCACAGCAATTCATCACAGTAGCATAGTCCGTATTAGGTATTTTTTTTTTTATAGCCGGGTGCGTGCCCCACACCCCCCTTCTTCACATTTGATTTGTAGCATATATTTAGTAGGAATTAAATGCACCATTCAAACTTAGTGAACCCGTTGGTAGCATCGTTTAGTAAGGTTACCGCTACTTGGCAGAAGGCATTGGTCCACTTTCACAGGACTCTGGTCGAATGCGGTTCCCCATTAGAATTAGAGCACTCCCAGCGACTCGGCCTACTTTTTTCCAATGGTGGTGGAAAAACCAACGAACTGCAGCTGTGGGCAACACTATTTAAAGCGGAGGAAACCCCAGTGGGTGCTTTGTTTTTAAAATCCCTTGTTCTTCATCAGCAATGGTACACCGCTCTAAATTTGCTAAGTGAAACGGATAGTAGCTACATCGGGGATCAGTGTGAAAACATGGCCCAATTCCTGGTGCACAAAAATTTGTGGAGGACTTCCTTACAGCTAATAATCGACTTAAGCGAGCACCAACAGTCGAATCAATCCAGTGGTGAGACAAGTCTTTCGACAAGCAACCCGTCGAAGGATTTAACTTCAAGCAGCGATTTTTCAAACATCAGCGAGGTTCCTTCGTTTTTGCCGGAGGGAGAGGAACTGGGATACTGCGGAATAGGTTCTACGGTATGCAGAGCTTTTCCCACAAAAAGTCAGTGGAGGGACGCGATAAGGCTACTAGAAAAATCAGCCGAGCGCGTTGGTAGCAGCACACGAGAAAAGCTAACTGACTACAGTACTGCCAAGTACGTCTATTGCGGTGAAAATTATGCCAAATACTTGGAGCAGAACAGGGAGAAGTACGCTTCACTTTCCACATTCAAGTTGCAAGTGTTGTTACGGTCGGCGCTGCGCGAAGAAGATGTTAAAACTACTAAAAATTGTTTGGGATTGTATGTTGCACGGAAAAGGACTTTGCCGGAGTGGCTGTTGCGCGACGCGTTACTCCTTTTGTTGGACTCCCCTAAAATAAACGCCGAATCGGCTGATAGCAAGATGATACGGCAACTAATTGAATTGAACAAGAACTCTAGAACTGTAAAGAGCCTGCGGAATAAATTGAGCCGGTTTTTTCCAAAGGGAGACGGAAGAGCAAGCTCTCCCGAAGGTGTGGTAGACCTTCCCGTGACAATATCTAGTCTGGATGAAAACATAGCAGTTTTATTGAAAGGAAACCAATGGAAAGAGGCTCTTCATCTCATTCAAAAAATTCCCCGCACTGAAGTCCGGAATTTGCACGAAAATATTATTAAACAAAACATTACGGACTGTGTGTCGAAAAACGACTGGGAGGGTGCCTTAATGTTTTTCCAGTGATGGCGCGAAATGAATTGTTTCTTTCGTCTATTTGCTTTAACAGAAGTTATCCTTCGCATTATGTTTGATGTTGGAAAAGGCATAAAAAGGAAAAAAAAATTATGCTTATTGATCGCACGTTAGTGGGCAACAGGAGATTCTTCCTCCTTTTTTCCTACCGTTCGATAAAAAGTGCGTTTCATTAAATAATAATTTGGCGACTCCAGAATTGTATATCCATTTACCACGTAACATTTTTTTTTGTTTTTTGCCTAATTTCATATAACTGTTCCACACATCCCGACAAAGTTGAACTCCTGCACTTTTATTATCCGCACGCGCCTCTCCCTCTCTCTCTCTCTTGTCCTGTTGTCCCGTACATATTTCGTATTATTGTGGGCTGCTCTTCAGCATATTTCTATAGTTGCTACTTTGATAGAGGGTTGTACGGGTTCCAATATTTGCACTTTGCTCTTACAATAGAACAGCAAGAATATATAGTAGCACACAGATAGGATTTATACCAAAGCGTGGCAACTAGAAGTTCAATGGAAAAAACTCTGATAGTGAACCTTACTTTTAATTGCCCGGAAATTTCGATTGTCGGTCCAATCAAAGAATCTACAATTGATGTTCTCAATGAATTAATACCATACTCTACGACATCTGCCTTTTGCAGCAACCCTACCAAAGCTAAATTTCGTCATGTAAAAAACCCGAGTCACTGGAGTATTAAGCTCGACGGTCAGTTTTGTGACTCTGAAGGAATATCTAGACTGATGGTAATTCTTATGGATGCCCTGGATGAAGAGGGAGGTTGGACACTAGTTTCTTCTCAATCCTACAATGTGAGAAGTTCAGTCCCACTCCAACAAAACTATGTCGAGAACCACAAAATGATATTTCTGAAAAGCTCGGATTAATGTACATTCAATTACCAAAAAAAGCAAAATAATATATTTACCGTTCCTTGTTACTGTCAATTGTGTATTTGTTTTTCCGTTGCTCCATTTTAATGTATATAACATCTATTTTATTTCTCCTCTTTTTTTTTTTTTTTTCACTTTTATTATCCGGTAGTCTACAGTTTTTTTTTTTTTTTTTTTGTGTAATTTTTGGAAGCAGTAAATATCATCGTATTTTTTTTTTTTTCGGTCGCTAAAAAAAATAAGTAAAAGAAAACTTTTTATACTTTTATCGGAAAAGAAAAGAATACCGTTGGATTTTATTTTATTTCAAAAATGGCTGAAGAGGAAACAAAAAATACCACCGATGATGTGAGCATGCAGACGATTCTGGACAAGCTTCGAATCTTGAACTATGAGAGTAGCTTCTGCACTTCTGTAAAGCCCCCTTTCAAGCCACTGGACCAGTTTTATTTTACAGCGCCGTCCACCGTGGATAATACAAACGCCCAATTTTACTACTTCACGTCCCTTTGCGCATGGTTAATCAACTTGTGCGGCCGTAAGTTTGAAGCCCCTGGCCAGTTCGACGACCCGAACGCGTCTGCCACAACTATTTTGGCCGAATTAAAGGAAATGAACGTTTCGGCACCAAACTTGTCCCCCAATCGAATCAAGCAAGGCAGCGGTGAAACCGTGCTCATCTTGCTTTCTGCCCTAGTGGACCAGGCGCTGACCCACAAAGGATTTCAATTTCGCCCGGTGGACTACAGCAAAATGGAGAAATACGATGAACTAGGGGACGTGGCGGATGGAGACGAAGATGCAGATATGGACCAGGTGGAGGATAACGTCGTGATTGACAGTGACGACGAAGATGAGGTGTACGTCCGTGCGACCGGTGAAAAGAGCACCAAGGATGACTCCGCACAGATTGTGTCTTCGGTGAACCCGGAAGAGTGGAACTTAGAGGTGGAGCGTGTCGCTCCTTTGCTGCAAGTTAGAGCCGAAAATACGGACGACTGGCGCTCGCGTGTGGAAAGTTCCTCCGTGTTGTTGAACGCCATCGAGAAGATTTACCCCGACGTTAGGCAAATGCTGGAAAGACTTGCGGACGACATGGGTAAATCAAAAGAGCGCATCCAGAAGAGAGAGCAAACACTGGCCCAACAATTTTCCGAATTAGTGGAGGGCTACAGGGTGAAGCTTCGTGAGTTGAACACCTCCCGTGACTCGGCTAACGTTGCCAACCAAAGTGTGCAACAGCTGACGATGGAGCTGAACCAAATCAGCGAAGTGCTAGATCAGACAAAGGCCGATATTGAAGACAGGGAAACCAAGATTTCGGATACCACTCCGTTGATGCAGGTGAAGGAAGCCGTGAACAAGGTGCAGGAAGAAATTAAACAAATGGCACTCCGTATTGGTGTCCTGCAAAACAGTGTGCTCCACTACGTCACCAAGCAAACCAAAGAAAAAAGGGAAGGTGTCGGAAAATACGACGAAGACGACTCGAACACTGATTACTATGATTAAATTCCCAAGAGAGTTCGAAAGGCGGACAGGAGGATGAAAAAAAAAAAAAAAGGTAGAGTGTATAGACATTGAGTGAAATTCCGTTTTCCTACATTTATATGAAAAAATGTTTTTTGTTTTGTTTTGTTTTGTTTTTCGAGCAGGACAAGCATACCAATGTTAATTAGAGATGTATTTTTTTTCAATCAGAAGCTGTAATATTTTACAATCAATGAATTTTTCTTTTCTTTTTTGCTCGTTTTTGGCAAAAAGCTCATCTTTTTTTTTTTTGTGGTGTAAGGAGTCTAACTGCTCATTCGGCGAACACTTCCTTTCCTTCTCCCAACATTTTTGCTTTCGTTGACGTGGTGCGAATAATTTCACTAAAATAGAAATAATAAAAAGGTAAAAAAAAAAAAAAATGAGTTCTGCTCAAAAGAAAACAAAAAAGAAGAAGACCAAAGACACCACTGACGGGGCAGAAAAGAAACCTGCGGAAAGTGCAGGTGTCGAAGATGCTAATGCCCCTTCTAGCCTCTTTTATGGCATAGGGACGAAACATAGTGTTAGGCGGGAGAAGCTTAAATCTCTTTTCAGTGATCTTGCGGAGGTTGTCCTGGCATCCGATCCGTCGCGGCGTGGACCTCTCAAAAATTCAGCGCTTGCCAACGAAGCGGCTGGCAGCGAAGATTATTTTCCTACACTCCAAATCGGATATGTGGCTCGTGCAATGGGTTTGAACCTTTCCCAGAGCGATCTGGTTTATGTAGTGCAGCTGGTGGAGTATGATGCTCCCTCATCAGGTGCTGTCAGCAAAAGTCGTTTAGAGAGTGTGTTGGTGGACGCGATGATGACGAACGTCCTCGGCGGAGATACTTTAAAGGCAACAGGGATCATTCCGCTCGATCGCTTCGGATCCCCTATTTCGGTGCAAAGAAATACGCTCGATGAAGTGTATCGAGCTTTTAAAGCCATTGACAAGGATAACAAAGGTTACCTTGAACCGGAGGAGCTGAAAGCCGCAATGACAAGCGAAGGAGAGCGTTTCACGGAAGATGAAATGGAGGAAATGCTGCAGGCCTTGGTAGACCCGGAGACCGGGCGTCTTATATACGAAGATATCGCTGGAATCCTTTCATCGGAATGAAGGCTCGATGTAAATTATTTTTCCTTGTACATATATAAGTGTTCTCACATGTTGTTTGTAGTCGTATATTCTGTTTCGCGAAGTGTGTATCTCCTGTGATCGTGACCTCCCATTTCTTTTCCTCTACAAGAATAAAAAAATACCAGCTAGCATAAACGAAAATGATGCGACGATTCGTCACGAGGGGCAGCTCCTGCGCAATTTTAGCAGCGGGCTTTTCATCCTCTTCCAACCAAGGTGCGGACGGAAGCAACACCGCTTCTCCACGCAACTACAAGAATCATTACTCCCACCTCTTCAAGGCAAAACCACAGAAAATCAAGTTTGTGAGTAACTTTGAGGACACCGACGCCGAATTGGCGGTTCAGGAAGAGGAGAAGGTTGAGGTAAAAGTGCCGCAGCCCGCACCTGTTGTCGAGAGGAAGTTTGCCAAGAAGGAAAAGACATGGAAGAACAAGACAACGTCAAAGCCTGCCGCCCCCACTCCTGTAAAGCCAACCCACGACGACGACGACAACGTGCTCAGGGCGTTGGAGGTTCCTGAAGAGGGCGAAGCTGTAGAGGATATTGCGGCGGAAAACGAAAAGGAGGAAACTTACACTGCCGCCGCGGAAAGCGAAGAGGCGGCTGAGGAACCCACCGGGAAGAAGGAAGACGAGGCTTCCTCCTCCGGTACTCCCTTCGACGCCATCAGCGCGCACCCCTACTTTGAAAGTATCGTGAAGCGGTCCAACGGAACCATGTATCGCCTGCGAAAGGAAATCAACGCCACAGGCGGCTATCACCACAGTGTACTGAACCACTGTGTCCGACCGCTGCTGCAGCTGGCCGATTATCCCTTTAAGCCGGAAGACCTTACACAAATGGTGAAGGCGTTAGATGCGGGCATGCTAAGAGAGGCACTGTCCGACATTGGCGCCTGCCGCCGCTTCAAGGTGTTTTACTCTCAAGAAACGGACCGACTCCTGGACTGGAGCGATGAGGACTTTCTCCGTCGCCGGTACGAAAGTATCCACCTGTCGTGGGAGCCGTTAGACGTTGTGTTTCAGAGATTTAACTGGTCCTCCGACGTCCTCTCCGACAAGGATGCGTTGTTGTTCTTCTCCAAGTACACGGACTACATTGAGCTGGCGGAGCTGACGCACGACCGCAGTGGTAACATCAAGGCGGAGCCCATAGACGCCCCCGAGACGCGCGCGGAGGAGGATCCCATCCCCCTCTCCCGCATCCTCGTTCGTCGCGTGGCGGATGAGTTTGCCGAGCCATCCCTGACCGAGACGATCCGCCTCAAGGGCGCCCCGGCGCTGAAGACCCCGGTAAGAGGAAAGAAAAAGTTTCAGCCTAACGAGAAGAACGTCGGAGACGTCGTGGGCGCCATGGATGACGCCGTGGAGGAGGTGGACGGCAGCGAAACGGACCGCATCAAGCACGCCGTGGAAAGCACCACCCCTCATCGCCAAGCCACCCGCCACGCGCCCATCATAAAGGAGTTTTCCGTTTCCCCGAAGCAGGAGCAAAAAGCCGCCCAGGAGGCCGCTCAGGAGGAGGAAGCCGTCGAAGAGACGAACGCCAACACCGATGTCGCCTCCCTGACGGAGGCCTACCACGCCGCCAAGGTCCAGGTTTCCTTGCTCCGTCGACAGCTTCTGCGTTCCGACGACGTCGACAATGTGGAAAACATCCAGGCTCGTCTGAACGTGGCTAGAAAGAAGTTGTCTGACGTAACACAGCAACTGAATGAGGCCAAGTTGAACACGGTCTCACCCCGTCAGTACCCCCAGTATGCGGAGGCACCCGAGTATTCCACCGCCGAGGTGCAAAAAAACGAGGAAGCCGCCGAGGAGGACGAAGCTCTAGAAAACGAAATTAACGCTTCTCTGCGAGAGTTTGACTCGGGAGAGAACTTAGAAACGACTTCATCGGCGGCTAACGAGAGGAACGCCAAGGAGGCGGAGGACGTGGAAGACGACATAGAGAACATAGAAGTGGAGGCTGCGGAAGAAAGGCAGCTGACCGTGCTCGAACAGCTTGCTGAGCAACGCAACGCCGCTCTCGAGCAGATGGAGAAATATAGAGAAGAGCTGAACAGCCTGCTGGACAAGAAGGAAAGGGTACTGAGCGCCTTGCAGGGAAAAATCGATTCCGTGGAAGGATCTATAAAAGAGCTGGAAGGCCAGATTGACGAGATTAACGCCAGCGAGGCTGACGAGAAAAAGCGACTAGAGGACGAAGAGATGGAAAGGGAGAAGGAGAGTCGCATGCGTGCGTTGGAAAAACAGCGTGAGGAGGCGCGCAAGGCCCAGGCGGAAGCAGAGATGGCTCTGAAGCGCCAAAAGGAAGCGGAAATGGCGGCGCAGATGCTGGAGAAGCAACTGAACGCGAACCAAAACGGGGAAGAGGAACTGCAGGAGGACTTGGAGGCTTCCGCAGAGCAGGAAACCGAAGACGCCGGTGAGCTTGCCGAACACGTGGAGGCTGCCGCGGAGGAGAGCTCCCCTGCCGTGGAAGAGGACACGATGGAAGCGGCGGAGGAGCAGGCGGCCCCTGCGACCACCAACGGATTCACCTGCACTCCCGAACAGTACGACGGCCTCCACCTGGCCGCCGTACGACTCCGCCGTGAGATTGCCGCGCTGGAGAGTCAGATGACGGAGGAAGAGGGAGGAGAAGACGATGAGACGCTGATGGCGGTTCTGGCGGCATCTCGCTCGGATTTGGAGGAGTTAGATGAGTGCATCGCCTCTGTCCAGGCCAACACGACATGGGCGAAGGTCCGCGATGCGGCGCGCCGGAAGGAGGAGGAGATGCAAACTTCCGAGAATAGCGAGTACCAGGGGGCTCAAGACAAGATTGAGCAGCTGCGCTTCAGCATCAGTCTGCTGGAAAAGCGCATGCTCCACACCACCAAGCGCAGCGTGCTGAACAAGCTGGAGCAGAACATTATCCAGTTGAGAGGTGAAATCAACAAGCTGCGGATGGAACAGGACCGCCTTCGCCGAGCGGGAGCAACCTCCATGGGACTCCCGTCCTCCATTAGCGTCGCTGAAACGTTAGCCTTCGAGTCCAAAAAGAGTTCGGCGCAGCAATTAGCGGAGGAGGTGCGTCGCGTGGCAGAGGAGGAGAAGGAATCCTCCGCTGCCCCTGAGACCCATGAGGACACCACGGACGAGACCGAGACCGAGACCGTGACGGCTGCTACCCACAACTCCGCTGATGCGGAGAAGTTGCGACTACGACTGAACACCATGGTGGAGAGCATCCAGCACCTGCAGGATACCATCGGCAGCAACGAAGGGGCGGCTGGCACGGATGCCGGGACGGAGGCCACCCTGATGGAGATGCGAGAGAAGTTGACCATGCTGCTCAAGTTACGGGACGACATTCAGTCGCGTCTCATTGAGTCCTCTGAGAAGAAGGAGGCAGCAGGCGCCTCTACCGGAGTGGAGGTGATCCGACCGGCATCCTTTGCCCCTGTGGCGGCCACGCCAGCCCGGTACCCGCTCAGTCCCGCGTCGACCAGGAAGAAGCTAAAGAAGACTTCCCGCCGCCTGAAAAAAATGAAGAAGGCGAGCAAGTAAGGTGCCATTCCTGCATTTATTAATACCCAGTCATACATTTTTCCATAGAGTCTTTTTTTTTTTTTTTTTTACTCATTACTGTATTTCTTTCTTTCAACTAACCATAAAATATAAAATGGGCCATGATAGTTTTTATTTATATATAAAATCCCCCATGAATCGCAATAGAATGCATCGACCATAGACATTTTTGAAAATTTAGGTGTTTTATCATTACGCCATACAATCAGTTACGAAAATAACAACAATACTACAAGAAAACAAACAAACAGAAAAACTAGAGGCGACCCCCGTTCTTCACTGTCACCTTTCCATATTCTGCTTTCCCTCTTCACCATAACTTTTTGCTTGCTAGTTTAGAAAAGGAAACATGTTCCACTGTAGTCGCGTAGCTCGTAAGAACCCTGTTATATTCAAACAGGGGCAGGGAATGTTCTCCCATCAACTGAAGCGCATACTGAATAAGAACTCGCTGCACCGGTACAACTGGGACCCCCTTCCCATGTACGACCCACGCAAGTTAATTCACGCCGATAGACGGGTAGACCACGACACCTACGAAGAGGTGTACGACCCTCACTGGATGAACTCCGCCCACCACGTACCCGACCAGCGCTACCACAAGATCCCCGTCCCCGCCGACTTCAAGGACGCCTACTGGTGGAGAGACCTGCAGGCCCGCCGCGTGCAGTGCCCGGTGGAATGGGTTAGTCACCGCATGTATAGCAGCGAGGACAGGAGGAAGTACGACTTCCAGGATTTGGCGTTCAAGAAGAAGTTTGAGTTCTCGTTTGAGGAAACGGTGGCGAACGCGAAAGACATGCGAAACTGAGCAGCGGTTGACGATTCTACACATCTCTTAAGAAAAAGTATATTTATGGATACACAGTAAGCTAAATAGGCAAAAAGTAGTTTTGGTGTTTTTGAATGTTTACCCTACCTTCTCCACCACTGTCAATTCCTGCGCTGAGTGGTTTCCAAACGAAATTCGTTCTTCTCTTCTCATTTTTTGTTACAATAGGTATTGAGACGGCAATGTTCGTTCCCAGTCTTAACCTGGATGGGTCGGTAAACAAGAAGCGTAGCACCATGAAGGAGAGGGACGGTGCCCAGCCCGGCACCTACTCTCCCCGACCGAGCGCAAATAGTTCGACAGTAACTAGCAGCGTGGATTCCACCGGCAAACGGCACTTAGATCCCCTGCTGACCACAAGTGGCACGTCCGCGGCGACCGATACAACGCACGACGACTTTGGGAATAGTTCTTTTAAAGACGACGGACAATCCTTGTCGAGCAGCCAGCGACGGCCAGATGCGATTGAGACGCTGCTAGAGCACAACCAGGCGCGCGAGTCCTCCCCGTCGGTTCCACGCCTGAGCGGGGACACACTGGGCAACTCCTACCGGGAGCGGAGCACCAGCCACAACCCCAACGCTGCCACCGCAGGAGGTGTACTGGGCGTCAAGTACTGTACCCTCCCCTCCACGATTGACAAGTTTACCTTTCGTGAAGCGTATGTTTCTGGCGTACCCTTCAAAAAATATCTCAGCACTCGCTCCGACGTCCACCCCACCTCCAAGGGTACCACCTTTCGTCAAAACCCAATTGAGTACGTTTCTGCCATGGCGACCTGTAATGAGTACGTGGCGACAGGGGACAGAGCCGGGCGTGTGTCCATCATGCGGCGAGAACCCATCACCCCTTCCCAGCGGAAGACGATGCTGTCCGACATTACCCGTGCCCCTCCGCGCACCACCGTTCCGTACGAGTACCATGTGAGCCAGTTCGCCTATTCGTCTGTGATCGACCCCCTCAACAACGTGGAGGTCACCCCGAATATCGCGGCGCTGGCGTTCCTCCCCCACACCAGCCCATCCCCGCTGCTGCTGACGGCCAATGAGAAGGTACCAAAGCTATACAAGGTCCTCCCCTCCGTCCGCAAGTCGGTCGATCCGGTGAGGATGGTAGACCAGCTAGAGGCGGACGGCACGGGACCGCTCACCAGCCCCTCCCGCGACTCTACCGTAGCAATGAAGATGATCTCGCGTTTTGCCCTCAACCACGAGTACAGCATTAACTCGCTCTGCCCACTGACCGATTCGGAGCAGTTTGTTTCGGCGGACGATCTGACAGTGCAGCTGTGGTGCACGGAGTACCCGGAAATATCGCTAGAGACGTACAACATTCGTCCACCAGGCGACGAAGATCCAAAAGAGATTATACGCACGGTCAAAAACTTTCCTCATGAACCGTTTTTGCTGTTTGTGGTGACTTCAGCAGGTAATGTCCGTGTGATTGACATGCGACAGAACCTCAAGTGGTTCTCCCAGTCGGGCTCGCTCTTCAGCAACCCCTCGCGAGACGCGGACGGCACCTTCGGCCACGTCACCAACAGCCTTAGCGACTGCGCCCTCAGCCCTTGCGGCCGGTATATTGCCGGAAGAGACTTCATGACGGTGTGTTTGTGGGATGTTCGTGGTGCCACTGGTGGTGCCCCCAGCATGTCCCCCAGCAGCCCTATTCACCGGAAAGACACTACGGGCACCAATACCGTGACCCCGCTGCGTCAGTGGGAGCTGCACCCCCACCTGCGACAGGACATGGAGAAATTCTATCAATCCGATCTCCTGTTCGAGCGGTTTGATTTGGTGTTTATGAACCGAAATTCCGTTTGTACCGGTGGGTTTAACAGCTCCCTGTACCTCATCGACATGGACAAAGTCGCTGGCTCTGCCAACGATGTGCAACAGGTGCAGTTGCCCGCGTTGGATGGGTGCACCAGCGTGGCGAAGCAGTCCCTCAAGATAAAATGCTCCTCGGCGAACAATAACACAGAGTCGTCCAAGACGGAGATTGGCTCGCGGGTGACGCTCTTGTCCTCCCCGGTGGCGTCGTACGGTGGTAACTGTGAAATAATGGCGTCCTGCGGTCAGGCAGTGACACAGCTGAACTATGTCGCGGCATGATGATACATTGAATGAATAGATAGATGAAGCAACCAACAATCTGCACTCCCGTTTCCATGTGTGTATTCCGAATGAGCCACGCAGATGAAGCGTGCGATCGGATTTCACTGTATTTTTCTTCTTTCCATTTTCGATCTTTTTTTTTTTTTTTTTTGAAGATTTATAATCGAACTACTATAGCATAAAGCCTTCCCGTTTTTATTTATTTTTAATTTTATTTTACCCTCCTATCCATCCAATGACCACTGTTCGTGTTAAGAGCGATAACGTGAAGTACACCGACGAGGCGATCGAGTCCAAGTACGTGTACCACAGCACCCGTGTGACAAAGACCGGGGACGCGGTCGAGGTGGAGCCCGTCGATACCACCCTTCGTTTCCGAACGGAGCGCAAGGTCCCCCGTGTGGGCACCATGCTTGTCGGTTGGGGCGGCAACAACGGTACCACGGTGACTGCCGGTATCCTCGCCAACAAGCACGGCATCACCTGGCGCACCAAGACTGGTGTGCAGAAGGCCAACTACTTTGGCTCCATCACCCAGTCCAGCACCATCAACCTCGGCCTCACCCGCGACCTCCACGAGACCTTTGTCCCCCTCAACTCCATTGTGCCCATGGTCAGCCCCAACGACCTCGTCATTGGCGGCTGGGACTGCAGCAGCATGAACCTCGGGGATGCCATGCAACGTGCCGGCGTGCTTGACGTTCAACTTCAGAACGCCCTCTACGACCACATGAAGCAGCTGACCCCCCTCCCCGCCCTCTTCGACCTCGACTTCGTCGCCGGTAACCAGGAGGGACGCGCCGACAACACCATCAAGGCCGCCAACAAGTGGGAGGCAGTGGAGAAGGTGAGAGCCGACATCCGCCACTTCAAGTCTACCAACCAGCTCGACAAGGTAATTGTCCTCTGGACCGCCAACACGGAGCGTTTCTGCGACCACGCCACCGGCATCCACGACACTGCCGATAACTTCATCGCCGCTGTGAAGCGCAACGAGGCGGAGATCTCCCCCTCCTCCCTCTACGCCCTTGCCGCCATCCTCGAAGGAAGCAGCTACATCAACGGTGCCCCCCAGAACACGATCTGCAACGGTTTGGTCGAACTCGCCCGCCAAAACAAGGTGTTCATTGGTGGAGACGACTTCAAGTCCGGCCAGACCAAGATGAAGTCCGCCCTGGTGGAATTCTTCGTGGGTGCGGGTATCAAGCCCGAGTGCATCGCCAGCTACAACCACCTCGGTAACAACGATGGCTACAATCTGTCCGCCCCCGCCAGTTCCGCTCCAAGGAAATCACCAAGAGTAACGTCGTGGATGACATGGTGGCGTCCAACAACATTCTCTTCCCCCCTGGCGAAAAGCCCGACCATTGCATCGTGATCAAGTACCTTCCCTACGTTGGCGATAGCAAGCGGGCGATGGACGAGTATACCTTCTCCATCTTCATGGGAGGACAGCAGACCGTTGTCATGCACAACACCTGCGAGGACTCCCTGCTTGCCACTCCCCTCATTATCGACCTTGTGGTACTCACCGAGCTGATGGAGCGCATCACGCTTTCCACCGACGGCTCCTCCGCCGAGTCGTACGAGCACATGGACACCGTTCTTTCCATTCTCTCCTACCTCCTGAAGGCGCCCGCGGTACCAGAGGGCACCCCCGTGATTAACGCACTGAACCGTCAGAAGCAGGCGATCGAGAACCTCCTGCGTGGGCTCGTTGGGCTCCCCTCCGAGAACAACCTTCTGCTGGAGTGCCGTGTTCCCGGCATGCGCGCTTCGCACCAGGGAGTGGCTCAGTAAAAAAAAAAAAAAAAAAAGTAAATGTAGAATGGAAGGCTGCAATGACTGAGAAATAAGGAGACACGAAGTATCTCCGGCTTTTTTTTTCTTTAATTATTCTATTTTGTGTGTTCGATTTTAAATCTTAAAGGAAAAAATATATGCTTTTGTGCGACCCATCGCCTCCTTCCCTCTGCTGTGTCTTACGAAACGAGAACTCTCTGGTTCGCGTTGTAATCGACCGCGAGCGTTGTGTGTGCCGTCTGTCCCCTCCTCACCCCTGTTTTTTTTTTCTTTTTTTAAATTGCGAAAATCCTCCTTTTTTTTTTTTTACGCATTGATACGTTTAATCAGTTTTTTTTTTTTTTTTTTTTGGCTATTTTGCATGTGCTGATGGGCATTTCTGGTCGTTTCACCCCGTACCCTAATGTTTCCTTTTTCGTCCCCCTCTGTGCCTTAGTGTAGTTACATAATTACTTTCAAAGCTAACTTTTTTTTATTATTATTATTCCCATTTTGCAATGCCGCCGAAGAGACGTTCCAGTCGCTCGCGCTCCCCCAAGACGGCCCGATCTCGCTCCCGAAGTCAACCCAAGGCGAAAATGACCGCGGATGAGCTGTACCAGATTGACGTCCCCGCCCGCTTCACCCCTGAGAAGGATACGTGGGATGGCAAGTACGACTTTATGGGCCCCATCGGTGCGCTCTTCATCATTGTGGTGCCGCACTTCCTCATGTACTACTTTTTTGTGTGCATTGAGCTCTTCCAGGGTACCATCATCTACCCCGGACACCCGATGCTGAAGGGAGAGAAGATGCAAACCGTCTTTGGCAACTACCTGAAGGAACACGCGTGCTTCACCACCCGCTCCTTCGTCGCCCTCTGGGTCTTCCTCTTGGTAGAGTACCTGCTCGCCCTCATCCTCCCCGGTGTCTACGTGAAGGGCCTCCCCCTTCCCTCTGAGAACGGTCACCGCCTCACCTACAAGTGCAACGCCGTGGCTGCCTGGTACTGTGTCCTCATCATCGCTGGCGTTCTCCACTACACCGGTATCTACCCGCTCCAGACGCTCCGTCATGAGTACGGACACTATCTGACTGCCGCCATTATTACCGGAGATTTGATCGCCGTGGTGGTGTACTTTGCCGGAAAGCGCCGCGCCGTTCGTATGACGGGCAACCTGATTTACGACTTCTTCATGGGTACTGCCGTGAACTTCCGTCTTCCCGGCGACATCGATGTGAAGCTATTCGCCGAGTGCCGTAACTCTTGGGTGATCCTCATGCTGCTCACCCTCAGCTGCGCCGCGGAGCAGTACCAGGAGCTGGGCCGTATCACCAACAATATGGGGTTTATGGTCTTTGCCCACCTGATCTACGTCAACGCCATTCAGAAGGGCGAGGAGTGCATTATCACCACCTGGGATCTGTACTATGAGAAGTTTGGTTGGATGCTGGCCTTCTGGAACACCTGCGGTGTCCCCTTCCTGTACTGCATGCAGTCCATCTACATCCAGACCGTCCTCAAGGACAAGGAGTACCCCCTCCCCGTCATTGGGGTCATGGTGGTCCTGCTGCTCATTTGCTACTACATTTGGGATACCATCAACTCCCAGAAGAATCGCTTCCGCATGCGTCGTAGCGGTGTCCCTCTCGAGATTATCCGCCGTAAGACGTTCCCCCAGCTCCCGTGGCGCTTTATTGAGAACCCCCGCACCATCAAGGGTCCCCAGGGTGAGCTGTTCGTCGATGGCTTCTACCGCTACGGCCGCAAGATCCACTACACCGTCGACCTCTCCATGGCCCTCCTGTGGGGCTGCGCCTGCGGGTTCGACTCCTACATCCCCTTCTTCTACGCGTCCTTCTTCTTTTCCCACCTCGTCGACCGTGAGCGCCGTGATGAGGCGCGCTGCCGTGCCAAGTACGGTAAGATGTGGGATAAGTACTGCGAACTGGTCCCCTACAAGTTTATTCCTGGCATCATTTAAGACACCGCCTCGTGCATGTATTTGAAGTACTTTTTTTTAAAAAAAAAAAAAAAAAGGAGAGAAACATGTTGCTCAAGTCCTGATAACGATAGAAAAAAAAAAAACGAGAAAAAACAACCACAATCAGGCAGATAAAGAACTTCAATTTTTGTTTCTCATCTTCTGATGAGAATACCGCGACTCAACAGGCTGGAACTTCGGAGGTGAGAAGAAAACAAAAAGAGAATGTCAATAGAAGAAAAAGCAAAAAAACAAGAAAAAAAGCCTCAAAAAAATGAAACGCTTGTTTTATTTAATTACTTTAATGTACCTGTAATTAATTCTTTTTAGATTTTTTTCTGTTTTCATTTTTGGATACCTTTTAGTTTATATATTACTTTTTTTTTTTTTTGAGTTTGTTTTGTTTGGACGTGTTTTCTTTTTCTGGATTGAGCAAATTTAAAACAAAAAACAAAACAAAAAAGTATCCCCAACGAAACAAATGAGTGCTTTCCGGCGTGCCACCAAGAAAAGGGGGAAACAACATTTTACTCTCGTTCTCTCCCTTTTCGTTTCTCCCGTTTTACAGTCTGAATTATGTTCACTCGAAGTGTCGTCGTTAGGGATAGTTTCAAGGAGCACTACCACCGCGTGCATCTGCCACGACGGCTAGAGCTGCAGCGGTACAAGCGGAAGGAGGCTGGTCGGCTGGCCAAGGAGGGAAATAAGACCGAGACGGTGCCGTACAAGTACAATCGGTGGTGGGTCTCCAACGACCACGAGTTCATTCACCAGTTCTCCTTCACGGAGGACCCCGACGTCGTGCGTGAGAGACGGAACACACTGCCCGTGGTGACTAGAGATAACATATGGAAAGAACCCCAGAAGACGTACTTTATGCCGTTTGCACCTTTCATTAAGGTGGTGGACTACGCCAAGGATGCGGATACCAAGTTCCTGAAGCCGGTGAACATTCCCCGTTGGAAGGATTACATGCAGCGGACGAAGCCGGTGGTGCCTCGCACATGGTATTAAATTAGTAAGTTTTCGCACAGATAATCTTTTTTTTTTTTTTTGATTAAACCATGCCGTCCTGGAAGTATAGTGACACATCCTTTTTATTGTTTGTTTTGTGTTGTCTATTTGCCAGACAGCCCACAGCTGAGTCCTGTTTGCTACCACACCAATACCTCTTCCCACTCTCTATAGGAATCATTACACATTACCTAAAATGTTACACAATCTTGTGACAAAGGAACTTAGTGAGGAGCAACGCGAGCACGTGGACACCCTTCAGCAGCAGATTGACGAGATATGGAGCCGGAAGGGAAACTACAAACTAGACACGGAGGCTTGGGAGCAGATGCCAATCTTCATGGAAAACATTTCGGAGGAGGACATTGAAAAGAATGAAAGCTGTGCTGCGTTAGCCTCGATCGTCTACGATGAGATGCCCGCCGACGAGGTGGCGGAGAATAGGAAGGAGCATGGCAACAAGTGTCTGCAGATGGCCCTCAACCCAGCGCAGGAGAAGCGGGAGAACCTGGCCCGTGCCGCCTGCTACAGCTACACGGAGGCGATCAACGCGAAAGGAAAGGATCAAGCCCTCACCGCCACCATCTACTCCAACCGCAGTTTGGCCCAGTTCATTATTGGCAACTACGGCCACGCCCTGGAGGATGCCCAGCGGTCCATTGTGCTGAACCCCACCTACGCCAAGTCCTACTACCGCGCCGCAAAGTGTTGCATTGCCGTGAAGAAGTACACCATGGCGCTGGAGTTTGTCAGCCGGGTGAAGGAGATGGCGGACCCACCGCTGGACAGTAAGGCAGAAGGGGAGTTTGAGGAACTGCGTGCCTTCTGCGACCAAAAGTTGAACGAGGCGAAAGAGAAGCAAAAGACGGATCTGCGAAAGACAAAGGCAAAGGCGGTCCAAACCTCCAACATTGCGCGGGCCATCACCAGCCTGGGGGTGAAGCTGAATCCCAAGTCGGAGGTGTCCAGCGAGCAGATGGGGGCCTACGGTAACCCGAAGCCGTACTTTGACGAAGACGGACTGCTGCATGTGCCGATTCTGTTCATGTACGACGAGTACAGCCAAACCGACATTATGCACGACGTGGCGTGTGATGTGCTGGTGGGGGAGCTGGTGGAGGAGCTACTGCCCTTCCCGTGGGACGACAAGGGACGCTGTCAGACGGTTAACGATGTCGTGGTGTTCTTCAAGATCGACGACGGGGTGAAGATGCCAAAGTACTACGCAATGGATCCCAGTTGGCCGCTTCTCGAGGTGATGCGGACGGAGGAGTACCAGATGCCGGGGTTCCTCCCCGTCCTGCATATTGTCGCAGCGGGTAGCGAGCTTCTGCGCGATATGGACTTAACACGATTAAATCATTAACTTGTTTATTATTTACTTTTTTTTTTTTTTTTTTGGAAATCAAACAACCGAATTCCGCCCCCGTACCGCCGCCATTGTTTACTGCACCACGTGACATCACCTTTACGCACCCACGACCCTTCCCCCTCCCCCTCTTCAAAGAAGATCTCATTGGTTCCTTCCTCATGTGGCTTGGGTTCCCCCCGCAAGTGTGGGTCATCCTTGGCGTGGAGTTTGCGGAGCGGATGGGGTACTACGCCGTGGCCTTTTCCCTCTACACGTATTGCATCCACATGCTGTCCACCGGTGCCGCTGCGGCGAATGCGATCATCAACGGCATCTACATTATTGTTCCCCCTCTGTGCGTGTCTTTCCTCGGGGCTGGCGGACGGTCCGCTAGGCCGGGCAAACGTGCTGGGGTCGTCTTTGGGAGTGTATGGGCTAGGTCTTGTGCTGCTCACCATCAGCTCCTTGCCCTTCATGTTTAGCAATTTCCCCTACGGCCCCTCTGGCCTCAATATAACGCTCTTTGCGATTTCGTTAGTGTTGTTTGGCGCGGGTTACGGCGGGATGAAGGTGTGCACGAACCCCATGATGGCGGACAGTATCACCGCCATGCACACCAGCAATGAACAGGCTCCTCTGCAGGATGAACCCTTAAACGACATGGAAAAGGTTCGGGTACAGGAGGGAATCACCGATGATGTCGGCGATATACCAAACGCGCAGCTGGACTTGGCGCTGCAAAGTCTCTTCCGGGTAGCGTACTGCGTGTCCAACTGCGGTGGCGCTGGTGGGGATCTTCCTGGCACCTCTCTTGCGTAACCTCGACACACGTGTAGTAGAGGGGGCCAGTACCTCGTACACTTCCGGCTATTACTACAGTTATTGTTTGGCGGCGGTGGCCGTGCTTGCAGGGGCCATTATCTTTTTTCGGCATTTCGCCCTGTTCCCCGTCAATGAGAAAACACCTCCCTTCGTCTTCTTTCGGCTCTTTGGGCGGGCGCTGTTCTATCGTATCTGCTTTGCCGTGGGCTCCATTAAAAATGCACAATTTGAGTTGAGTAATGTCAATGGGTTTCTGGGGTACGCCCTGTACGGAAAAGAGGCCTCCCTCGCCGCCGAGGACGTGACTGGTTACCACTCGGTGGAGGAGCGAGGGACGCTCACCAGTGATGGGGAAAACATCTACACCGCCCACAACTTGAACGACTGTCAGCGGACGTTGGGTGTGTGCGTCTCGTTTATCGCTCTTCCGTTGTACTGGCTTATTTGCAATCAATTCAGCACCAATATCATGTTTCAGGCGGAGTCCCTTCACCTGCCCACGTGGGTGCCGCCCGAAATGTTCAACAATATCAACACGTTTACGGTTTTAATATTTCTCGCCGTCTGCGAAAGGACGTCGCGGCGGTCTCAGAGCTTGGGTATATCGGCCCACACACGGGTGGCGGCTGGGTTTGTTCTCATGTCTTTCACGATGGTATGGTGTGGGGTCGTACAGACAGTAGTTACGGGCCGCGGCTTCTACAACGACAACGAGGAGTATGTGCTCAAGGAAGGCAAGGAGAAGCTGTCCTCGGCCGTGCTGATTGTGCCCTACGTGGTGCAAGGTATCGCGGCGGGTCTGGTGGACCCCTCGGTAATGGAAATCGCCTACGTTGGTGCCCCCGCGCAGATGAAAGGTACCGTGATGGGCCTCTACTGGTTGGCCTCCAGCTGCAGCGGATTCTTGGGGGTTGTGTTTTCCCCTATCATGCACCCCTCCAATGCCACGTGGCTCTTTTTTACGTTTGGCCTGTGCCAACTCTGTGTGACTGGTGTGTTTTACTATTTCAACGCTTCCAAAACACGCAGTATAGGAGGATAATGCTCCTGACAAGCAATGGCGTCACTGTTTTTCCTTCACTAGTATTAAATACATTTTTCACTTTTTTTTTTTATCCCTGTTGTTTTTATATGTGTGATGCAGTGTACATATAAAACAACAACAAAAACTAGAAACCTTCACTCTTTTACATTAGCAATCATAAACCTCACTTGTTTAGTTCCCGCCTCCTGTTAGGCACATCACTGTAATCACAAACTCCCTTACCGTTCCACTGTGAATGAGTGTTCTTTGAATACGGTGCGCTCCACTCTTTTTATACCTCTCTTCTCCCCACCTCTCATTCGATAGGCTTATAGCATACTGCAATGGTCTCCAAGAGCAAGCACGCTAACAAGAAGGTCGCCAAGAAGGTGAGCCGCAAGAGCCCCGAGTACACCACCGTTCGCAAGAGCTGTGCCCCCGGTGCTGTGGCCATCATCCTCGCCGGCCGCTTCCGTGGCCGCCGTGCGGTCATCCTGAAGCAGCTCCCCAACAACGGCCCCCTCGTCATCTCTGGTCCCATGAAGCTGAACGGCGTCCCTATTCGCCGTATCGACTCCCGCTACATCATCGCCACCAGCACCAAGGTGGATATTAGCGCCGTCGACACCAAGGACATCACCCCCGAGCTGTTCAAGCGCGCCAAGTCTGAGAAGCCCGCCAAGAGCGAGGGCGACTTCATGGGCGACAAGCAGAAGAAGAAGGCCGAGAAGGCTGCCAAGAAGACCGCCAAGGCGGAGAAGAAGGCCGTCGTCTCTGACGCCCGCGCCCAGCTCCAGAAGAAGGTGGATACCGCCCTCCTCGAGGCTATCAAGAAGGACCCCCAGGGTAAGGAGAAGCTCGGCTACCTCCGCTCTGTCTTCACCGTGAAGCCCGGCGATGCCCCCCACCGTTGGAACTGGTAAGTTTATGCACTAAGCTTTTTTTTTCACTTTTACTTTATCATTTTCATTACTAATCTCGCATGGCCCAGATGTTTTTTTTTTTTGGAAGATTATCCAATGGTGAACATTGTTTTTAGTTTCTTCAAAAGCTCAATTTTTCTCCCCCTCTCTTTTTGTTATATCTAGTACAACGAAAGTCAATCAAGTGATACATTTTCAACGAATAGGCTTTAATAGAAAATATGAGTTCAGATGAGGAGTATGACCCTCAAGAAGGGTTAGAAAAGATCCCCGACGTGCCACCAGTGACGGCTAGCGCGCCAGAGGAGAGACCGTCCATGGCAGCAGAAGTTCCCGTCCCTCTGCCGGCACCAGTCCCCCGTCACGAAACCGCAGACAGAAAACACGCCCGAATGGAGGAGGAAGAGGGCGGCCTGCGCCTGCGGGGTCCCATCAAGGGCCGGGTGCGCGATGTGTGCCTCACGCCCTCCGGAACGGTACTGTGCGCTGTCAGCGAGGATGGACAGCTGTGCATGTGGGACTTTCACACCCCAATGGAATCGAGGCGACCTCAGCCGACGCGGACACTGACGCCATTTGTCAATCGTATTGCTGGCCTGCAGCCCATCGTGGCAGTACACGCCTCCAATGACTCCTCCTATTTTGTGGCCTGCCAGGATGGGGATTCAGCCGTCTTAGTGGGCGCCGGCGGAAAACAGCTGGGCTACTGCGCCGCTGGCGAACGGGGGCTGCTAGATGTCGTGCAGTGCAAAGGGCACCGTGCGCCGGTCACGAGCTCTTCCCCCGACCCGACGGATGCCAAACACTTTTATACAGCGTCACAGGACGGTACGGCACGACAGTGGTCCGAGGCGCTATTTGAGCGCAAATCGTTGTATGTGGTGAAGCACGGCACGGGGCAGCTAACGGACACCGTCACTGTGGAGAGTGTATTAGGACTTTCCTCCAAGGTGGGAGATGGCCTATTCTGCACCGCCGGCAGTGACGGTCTGGTGCAGGTGTGGGACTGCCGGGTGAAGTACAGACCGGGCGGCTGTGCGGCCTCCTGGGACGTGCACGCCTTATCCTTTGGTAAGGACGCCACTCCCGCAAGAACGGGGACCAAATCTAGAAGGAAGGCTGTGGATCCCTTCGAGGCGGCAAAGCACACTGGTGGGATGGCGGAGGTGACGGGATCGGTGGCCACCCTCGCCGTTCGCGTGGGGGATGTTGTAAAGATGCTAGACTTACGGAAACCCTTTTCCAAGGGCGGTTCACTCGTGTGTGAGCCCCTTCGAGGCCTCCCTTCGTGCGGCGATACGACCCCAGTGAGACCATGCAGGGATCCCTCGCACTTTGTGACTTGCACCACCAGGGAGGGGTACAATCACGTCGTGGGCGGCCACGTCGTGCAGTTTGGCGGCGTGGAGGGTGGTTACCAGTGCGTGTCGACCTGGAGGAGCGGACGCCCCGACGAAGACGCCCTCTCCGTCTGCTGCGGAAGTGCTGGCGAAATGTTTTGCGGTCTCAGCAGCGGTGTGGTGGTGGTGCAGCCAGACGCGACGCAGAGTGCCCCCGTGTGCCAGTGGCTCGGTACGCGTCCGTCAAATGAGTCTGGGGAGAAGCGGCACCGTTTGGAGGTCGACGAGGAGGAAACCATATTCTAATGTGGGTCTGTTGAAGGATGAATTTCACGGTTCAATGACGGGGTTGAAGTTATGATGTCCCTGCGATGTTTTTTTTTTTGGTATTTCTTTTCACTATTCTTCTCCCTCTTTTTTTTGTAAACAAGATTAAATGTCTTCTAGTGTTTCGCCCGTGCGCGAGACGGCCTGTGTTCCCCCGTCCCACGAGGAGATTTCTTCCTTCGTGTACCACTACTCTGGCAAGAAGGCCACCACGCTCGATGGGCCTCCCCCCGCGTACTGCTATAGCGGATGTGATTACGCCTTAGTCCTACACGCCTCTTTTCAGGGGTCTCACGTTCTAAATCTGTCGCACCTGTGCTGGTCGCTGGAACCGCTTGTTTCACAGCTAAATGAAAACTTGTCTCTATTCTGCATGGCCGCCAAACAGCTGCATCTCCCTGGGACCCCATTTTCTTCGTTAAACCCTGCTCTCTTGCAGGCGGTGCCGCAGAACACGTTTCATCATATGGTAGTGCAACATTGGCTCTATGTGGTGTCTCGTCGAATACCGCCGGCGAGTGATTTCGACGCCGTGGCATTGCGTTTGGCGCTCCGGGCAGAACAGCTGGGTGAACCACTGTTGAAAATGTACTGTGGGGAGACCACCGATGGTGCGCGCTGCTGCGCCGGTGTGCGAGAGGTGCCTTGCGCCTCCTTGACCGAGTTAGAGCAAGTGGGTCTCTCTATCGCGCCAGTACCGCCGTTCACCGTGACGGAAGAAGAGCAACCAGAGGCAACGGCTGTAGAGGAGAAGGCGGAAAGTGCAAAACCAGCCGAAAAAGCAAAGCCATGGCTCTCTTACAGCAAACCCTGGTTGCTCCCCAATCGAGCAAGCAACGCCAAGAAGAGTGCCGCCCCGGTCAAAGGAAAGGGTGATACAAACAAGGCAAAGGGACCGTGGGAGACCGCTTTCGTAGAGTCCAGTGCAAATTTACTAGAACAGTTTGAAAACTCAGAGAAGGTGTTGCAACGGAAGCGGCAACGTTTGGTAGAGGTCAAAATAAAGATTCAGAAGGAGTACATGACGAGTGGTGCGGTCGATTACGACGCGTACGCAACCATACTCAAGGAAATAGATTGTTAAATACATGTTAGAACTAGATATTTTGCTACGCTAAATAAACATAATGGATTTTGCTTAGTTTGGAGATTGTGTTTGTGTTTTTGATGTGCGTATTCGTGGATTACTACACCTTTTCCTTTCCTGTTATTTTATACAGATGTTTTTCTTTTGAAGTACTTTTATCCTTCTTATTAGGATAATAAGCGTACATTTGTTTGACACGACGCAGAACACATACACCACCTATTTTAGTTTAGTACCCGAATGCTCCGGCCTCGCTTCCCACCGCTGAGGTTGGGTGTACCTCACAGGGGAATAAAGACGCCTCCTCCACCAAGCTACGAGTTGAACCGACAGGGTTGGCTGCGAATGGACCCTGTGATGAAGTGGACTCTCCTGGTCGACCTCGGGCGACGGGTGCCACTCCTGCTAAAGAAGTCGGTAGAGGAGAATACAGGCGTCCTCCCTGACAATCCCAAAATGCCACCACCGGTCTTCTCTTCCTCCAATGTGACGCAACATGCCTCTCTCGTGAAGGAGCTGCCCTACAGTGTGCGTCTGAAGCTGGCGCTCTCCTGTCTCCTGTGGGTGCGCTGCCTCCGTGATGTGCAGGACACCCTGGCCAGGTTGAGGCTGCCGTACACACACATTTCGCGTTTCGGGGACGCCCCCATCGCCACGGTGTACCCCACCCGGTGGCAAGAGTACTGGGTGGATATTAACAGTATGGTGCAGATAAAGATGAACACGGAGCTGAACGATACGGCGGAGCAGGTGCCCGCCCCACACACGTGGGACCCCGAAACAGCGGTCACCATGGAGGATGCGGAAACAGAGTCCACGATCGCCCTCGAGTATAGTGTGCCACACGGGCAGAAGGGACGGCGGGGCCAGTCGCAGCAGCTGCTGGACCGTGTGCAGGGCACCGTCTCTCGAGCGAGCGAAGACGACGAGCTCGCCAACAAGCTGCTCGCTCATGGAAAGCGACGTCGATTGCTCACACAAGGGAGCGGACTGACCAAGTACACGGGGGAGCTGCGTACAATGGGCAGCTCAGAACGACAGAAAGGATGGGCGGTGAAAGATGCGCTGCGTAAGGTGGATCCCCCAACATTTGAGCAGGACAGCAGGGCGGACGCCGAATACCACGGCAATCAGCACAGGGGCGAAGGATGCCCCGTGACGGAGAGGGGACTGGCGCCTTCTACACCGATACATATTCGTGTAGAGGAGGCAACACCAGGCAGAGAGCAGCTGCTGTGTTACTGCGTCATGGCCCATAGCGCTATTCTCTCCTCTCTTTTCACAGAGGGAAGGACGGTCCGATTCAGTAGTAACCACCCGGTGGTGGTGGACTATGTGAAGTGGCTCTTTTACGAAATGGAAAAGCACAAGTTTTTGAGTGTATCGCTCGTTACAACAGAGTCAGGGGACGCCGTGCGATCCTATTTCCCTTCGTGGGTGTGGAAGACGGGTGCCGTTGTGCTGCTTCCTCCGGCGGGAGAGACCTACACGACTCGTGAGGTGCGGCAGCTGGCTAGCTTGATTGTGCGCTCCGCGCCGTGCTCGGTGCTGGTAGAGGCAAGTCTCCAGGCAAACTCCTACGCCAAGCCGATCGAGTCGGAGGTAACACGCTTGTTGGATTCGTTCGGACTGGCGAGGGATTCCGTTTCGTATGTTCCTGTCGGGCGGAAAACCCACACCAGCACAACGGAGGAGAGGGACACGAAAGGAAAGGATACGGCGGAGCAGAAAAACAGTTTTGTCCCTCGGAGAAACGAAGCGAGCGGCGCCCGACAGAGTATGTGGTCTCGCCTCCTGACAGTTGTGGGAGACCGGTGGTGGAAAGGAAACCCGTCACTCGTTCGTGGGAGGAATACATTAGGGAGGTGTGCGCGGTGTGTGTGCTGTTTTATGGTGTGCAAGTGTTATACATTCCGACGAACTGCGCCCTCCAACCCAGACACCTGAAGGCGCTCTTGTGGAAGGACTTACCGCCCAATGTGCGTCTGGTCGGTGTCAACACTTCTCCATTGGACATTCTTTACTTTTACCCACAGGCGGTCTTCTTAACACAGAAGGTCGGGAATGCCTACCGCTACAGGGCGGTCGATCGCAGCGTCGTCTCCAAGTGCTGCGAGGACAGTCTCCTGCGTCACCCCATCCGCTACTGGTCTACCCGGGTGAGTCCCTATTACAAGACGGTGGACAGAATCGGGTTACACTCCTCCTTGGGGAATGCCGATAGGGCCACAATCGAGTTGGGCAAGGCGGGCGATGCGGAGGGTAGCACGGATGCGCTCGTGATGGAGCGATCCGTTGATTACCTGGCCGAACCGAATCGGGTTCATTTGCTATCCATCATGATGGCCAAACTGTTCAAAATTTGAGTGGTGTACAGTCATTAAAACAATAGTATCCCCAAGACGAACGAGCCTATATAGGTTAATGGCGTGTAGACTGAAGGAACATCGTTTAGACATTGCATCGAATGCTCTTTCTATTGTATCCCTTGTCTTTTTCTCCCTCATTTTTCTCGACGCAATAGCACAACACATATTTCATAATGATGAGTAAAGAGCGCCTCCTCACTCCTCTTTCAAAAGAGCAGAATTAACCAACCGACTATCAATGACGAACGGCGGAACTGAATTTCATAATGTCTGCATAGAAGGGATCACCGTTTAGGCATCACGACGAATCATTTCGGGGTGTTGCTCCCCTTCTCCTTTTCACTCAATATGGATTGTTTTCTATTTTACTTTTGTGTTTGACCTCGAAACTACAAAACATATTTCATAATGATGAGTAAAGAGCGCCTCCTCACTCCTCTTTCAAAAGAGCAGAATTAACCAACCGACTATCAATGACGAACGGCGGAACTGAATTTTATAATGCTCAACTGCTTCAATTGTTTTCTCTTGTTGTCTCGAATTACCTTCATTTGATGAACCTGATATGGTCCGTGTTTCAGATTCTTCATGACGTACAATATCATATCCTCTGATGGACACGCTCGCGTCATGTCTCTACTTTATTTTTCTCCCCACACTTCCCAGCATAAGTTGTTGTCGGTTGGGTGAATAAAACTTTATTTATTACTCCCTATCTCGCAACATCGAGAGTTATCGTGTAATTTTCTTCGCTTGTTTTTTCTTGATGAACCTGATATGGTCCGTGTTTCAGATTCTTCATGACGTACAGTATCATATCCTCTGACCCAAGCTACACCCCTTTTTTTTTCTCGCAGATCAAGTTGTTGTCGGTTGGGTGAATAACACTACATTTATTACTCCCTATCTCGCAACATCGAGAGCCCTTTCCCTCTTTTTTTCGAGTTATCTTCATCTGATGAACCTGATATGGTCCGTGTTTCAGATTCTTTATGACGTACAATATCATATCCTCTGATGGACTCTTAAATTTCGCGTTTCTGCTTCCGGGGGTTCCCCACCAGGCTTTCACCAGCACAAGTTGTTGTCGGTTGGGTGAATAAAACTTTATTTATTACTCCCTATCTCGCAACATCGAGATTTTCAAAGTTCACTCGCAGTTGCAAATATATAAAAAAACTCTTTACGTTTTTTCCTCTGTTTTGGCCAGAAGTGATTTCGCTCTGTCAAACGCGCTTTCACCTCTCTCTCTCTTTTATGGCTCAGAGAATAGCACAACAACAGGTGGCATGTCATTCTTTGGGAGCGGCAGTGACGACGACGACACCTCTAGCTCAAGCTCCGCGGATGCGATGGAGGCGGTCAATCTTTTGAAGAACGCATCAAAGGCACCAACCCCAAGTCCCGCCGCCCCGCGCATAGTCGCCCCAACAGCGAGGGGCCACGGGTACACTTCTCTGTTAAAGGCCGGTTCATCCATTCAAACAGAGAGGGAAGGAAATAAGGAAGAGAAGAGTGTATTTGGGAATTCCATTGCGAAGGCACTACAGCTCAAGAAAGAAACCCAACAAGAACTGCTACTTGGACGGTTGAAGCGACAACGGGAGGCCGAAAAGAACGACGCGGAACTGGTGGAGAAGGATCTGCAGGTGGCGCCCTTTGTGTCCCCAGCCTACCGCAAGGTGCTGAGGGAGCGCACCACCAAGCCCACCAACACACCAGCGGAGGAGGAGGAGGAGGACTTGCTGGACAAGTACATTGCCGATTTGGAGAAGTCCGCTCCGGCGAAGACAGCGTCTGAGACGACGGAGGGAGGTGCGGTTAACTTTTACGATAAACAGATGAATGCGATTCTGCTGCAAGGGGCGAAGTCAGAGGCGCCAGCGGAGGAAGCCACCCCCGTCTCCGCACCGTCCGCCCTTCCCGTGGCCGAAAACGGCTCCACCGGGCAGGCACCGTCAACAGAGACGCTGTCCCACAGGGAGGGCAAACCAGAGGCGAAGACCGATCATCAAAAGGAACTATTTGTGTTACGAGAATTACGGAAGCGACGTCGGGTAGACGATACGTTCATTGAGGCAGCGACGCAGCGCAGTGAGGAGCGAATACTAGTTGGCCTGAGAAGCATGGGGATGCGTGTATAGTAAAACACTTGTGCAAAATGTTTTGTTTTTTATTTTTGTTATTATTTGAAGAACCGCATTTCTGCGCGTCGCACCCTTCTTATGTCATTACTTCCCCCTTTTCTCAAAAGTGTTGTTTTACTTTTTAGTTTATCATTTCTATTAATGTCCCTCTGTGCCTTCTCCTCAGACGGGGAGGATGACCTCATTGACATCTTTCCCCGCGCCGGGAGTGTCGTGAAGAGTAAGCGTACGAAAACTAGTCAGTCCAAAACCAGCCTGGACTCTAGCTGCAGCGTGCCTAGCTTAACAAGGAACCCCACCATGGTTCAAGCCAGTAGATCGATCGCGGCGTTTGTCAACAACACAGCGGGCGAGCCGCTACCCTCCAGCAGCCCAGCAGAAGATAGTATCGACCCTTCGTGTGCGCCGAGACAGAAGGCGTCTGCCATCAATAGGAAGCGACTGAAGCGGAATAATACGAGTATGATGTCTAGCAGCCGAAATAACTTCAACTCTTCCCTGCGGACCATCACCGCCAACCGAAGTGAGCCCATCGAGGATGTACTCATGGAGTCCCCGCGGACGGCGAACAGTAGCCGACGACCGTCTGCCGCCTTCGCCAGCCCCACGCGGGAGTCTTTTAGTAACTTTGACGATTCCATCGGGGTCAGCTCCGCGGCGATGGCCAAGTACTTTAAGCAGCACGTGCTCAAGCCTGGCCGGGAGGAGGGGGATTCCGGCAAAAAACAAACCGACCGAGACTCTGTCATGTCTCTCATCTCCGACCAGCGGAGTTCGGTCCAGGTGTCCCACCATGACATTGAGGTGATGCTCGGTCGTCTTAGCAAGCTGGAAAAGGCGAACGAGGCACTAGAGAATCGGGTGAGTGAGTTGGAGAGTATTATACAAGAAAACCCACACCTGACGGAGAGGGCACTTTCCTACGACTCTCGTGAGCAGCGGGACGGCGCCCCTGGCACCAGGGAGCCCTCCCAGGCGAACTGAGCAAAGGTGAGCTTTATTATTATTTTTATACGAGCCTTGTACCCCCTTTTATTTTACTGGAAGAACGTAGATATAAGTTTATTCTATGACGTGCATTCTTCAAACCGCTAGATCGGCGATGTATACTTATGCAATTTCTTGTTTTTGTCGTCATGATGTTCAGTGTACTGGAAATGGGTAAAGCATATTGTCTTGTGGGCGTTACATCGTTTTCATCTCTCTGTGATTACTCAGCCTTTAGTTTTTTTTTTTTTTTTTTTGCGTGTTTTTTTTTTTTTTTTTAGTTTTTTTTTTAGTGTAGCATAGAAAAGCAAGCATCTTTTTTTTTTTTTTTGGTTAGTTAGCACGCATATCTATTGTTATGGACAGTGCATCATTTTTGCAAGTTCCCTCCAACAATAGTAAACGTGGCAAACTTTCCAATAATAATAGTATACATAGTGTTTCCATTTCCGACGCGGAGTGCACCAATGACCTCACGGCGAGCTCTCTCCTGCGCAAGTCATACTCCGATGTAGGCAGCAGCAGCGGCAGGGAGAGGGGCGCCGCGCAAGCTCACCCCAAGGGACGCAGCTCAAGCGGTTCGCCGCCCACTCGGCGCTGTCGATCGAAGAGGAGGAGGAGTCCAATGTGATGGGGAATGGCTGTGGAGAGGCGGTCTCTCCCATGTCCAGCGGCTCCTCCCCTCCCCCTGCTGTCAAGCATGGTGCCACGCAGCATGTAGAGCTGACGTTCGTCCCTACCCACAGGGAGGGCATGTCCCGTCGGACTGGAAGTACCCCGACCATAGTACGGCTCGGAAAGTTTTTTCATTTAAAGGATTCTCGCCTTTCTTTGAAGTGGCGATTCAGGATCTACTGAGGGAGTGTGACAAGCGCGTCTCCCTCCACCGCACCCCTAGTGTGGCGACACTGTCCGAGGTGAGCTCCCACGCCTTCGACTCCCCCGTCTCGTCCATGTACCCCGCCTACCCGGAAACCGTCCACAACCTGATGGACGTCCTGGGCAAGGTGTTAGACGGTAAAGGCGCCGCGGCCCCCATGATGCTCGTGGCCGCCCTGTCGTACCTTTCCAAGATTGTCTCCCGCTGCACCGACGAGGACGGTAGCATTACCCAGTCGAACTGGTACCGCATGACCCTCATGGCGGTCCTGTGCGGCACTAAAATGTACAACGAGTACACCACCCGTCGCCTCAACAAGCTGTTCGCCCTCGCCTCCTCCATCCCACTCAAAGAGATCAACACACTGGAGGTGAACTTTCTCTACCTGTTGGACTTTTCCCTCATTGTGGAGGAGAAGGATGTGCAGATGTGGGTGGACTGGATGGGAAGGATCGCGGCGCAACACAACCTGCCGCACCCACTGGGGGACCTCACCATGATGGAAATCGACAAGTTTGCGCCGAGCAGAGACACGACCGAGCCACGGGAGGAGTCCCTCATCAGCGGCGCAGACTGGCAGACACCCTCCATGATGGGGAGCGTCGTTGACGACCGCAACGACAGCGAGGTGGTGGAGGGACGACTGTTCAGCGTGGTGTACGGCGATGGGGACCCCATCACCCCACCCGACCTCCGCGCCCTCAGTCAGCTGCAGGACCTCGCCGTGAGCCCTGACCGCTCCCCCGCCAAAGACTCCCCTGTCAGTTTCTTCAAGTGCCAGAAGAGTTCGACCGCCACGCACAAGAAGGTGGTGCCTATCGCCGCCAAGGAGCCAGCCCCGTCCGTCCCTGCCGCGAAGGTAGACCGTAGTGAGCCCAACCCCTCCCGATGGGGGATGCTGAGGAGTGTGAAGGAGGTCCTGTCCGTGTCCGCCTCGCTGATTGCTGGCCGACTGCAGATTATTTCCCCCCAGAAGAATAGCGTCGTCTCCCCTGTCCAACCGGAGGAGGAAGAATTCGTATACGACAGTCTGCAGGCCAACCTCAATACCTCTAGCACCACGAGAGAGCCTCTCCTGAAGACGGAGGCCGCTCTGCCCATCCTCGCCACCGCGGAAGGGTCTTCCTCCTTCTATCCACAGGAGCCACCGGTCGCACCGTATAACCCGGAAGAGGATGAGGAAGGGTATTACGACGAGGAGGGCAACTACTACTACTACGATGAGGAGGACTACGGCTACTACGACCCAGCGGGTGTGTTCCACTACTACGAGGAGGAGCCAGAGGAGGAGGAAGAGGTGTTTGAACCTACTACACCGGTGATGACCAGAGCTCCACCCAGGACACACTCCCCGCCAGCGTTATAAAATCAAACCAAAAAAATAAAAAAAAATCAATAATAATTATAGATTAGTTTTGCCTTTCGGAAGATGGAGGTGTATTTTTTTTCTTCGTGAATGCTTCTCATTTCCGCAGTGTCCTCTTTCAATAAAGAGAGTGTTTTGCATGTATATTATTTTATCCAAATACTCTTTTTTTGAAAAACTCCGAAAAGAATAACGCTAAACTTAAGAAAACACTTATGAGTGAAAGACATTTTCATTTACAGGAAATCATTTTTTGTGTTGTTTTTAATGCCCCAGTAAATATTGTTTCTATCTTTTTATTTTCATTGTTTAGTTGAACAGCGTATTCGTATCGCTAAAGCACTTTGTCGTTGACGCCACTGCGGTTTGTGATGATGAGGAATCATCCATTGATGTACAAATGACCTTTGATCTTGTGCATTACTTCTCCCTTCCCTTTTTTTTTTCTCCTCTAGTATGTCATCTTCCTCTACTGCAGAGGCCGGCAAAAAGGCCGGCGCCACTAGAATTATCATCAAGCGAAGGACGGACAGAAACCAGAACACAACCAACAACAATAGTAATGTGGAAAAAAAGGCACCAGCCTCTAGCGTTTCAAAAACAACGCATTCCAAAGAAGAAAAAGTAGTCGTTTCATCGTCTAATCAATTTAAGGAGGAACTAGTTCCAACCAATAGCCCTGACCTTTCCGTGGAGGAGCGTGAGGCACAGGAGGCGGAGGTGAATTCGGTAGACGGCGTCTCGGAGATGTCGTACGTGTCGGACGGGTTCACCGGCTGTGGTCCCTCTGGGGAGCAGTTCGGTCATAGTCCTGTCTCACCCAACTTGCGACTGAAAATTTTAAAACAGCAGCGCAAGGATAGAAAGAAACTACGTCAAGTCTTGAACCCCAACGCCAAGACGATGAAGACGACACGTGACAAGTCACAAAATAGCAGTCGCATGACCTCTCGTCGAGGGACGGAGGTGGAGAGCAGGCGGGCGTCCAAGGAGGAGGAGTTGTTCGAGAGTAGCTTCAAGACCATCACCGAGGAGGTCATAGGCCCGGAGCCGCGGGTGGTGATCCCGACCCGTCTTGTACAGGAGGAGGCGGCGCGCAGTCCGACCCCACCGCGCTCCTACTCTGTGGAGCAGATGCGCCGGGAAGAGAAACCAAAGGAATCCCCAGCGAAGAAGAGCCCGGGCCCCAAGGTATACGCCTATGAGACACCCACCAAAACACTGAAGGGGGCACCGCGCGTGGAGGAAAAGAAGAAACCGGAGCCTAAACCGGCACATCGGGACCCGAATAGCGCACCGACGAGTCCCAAGAAACCGACCCACAGCCCTGTCCGGCAAGTAGTGGTACACTCGCAAAAGGAAATCTACGTCGAGTCCCCCACTGTCTCCGGATCCGCGCACCTCTCGAAGCAACCCCTTCTGCCGCCACTGGCCAACCAAGAGGAAGCAGAGCGGACACTCACCATCGTGTTTGACCTGGACGAGACGCTCTGTAACAATCGCCGTATGGGCCCAGCGGTGTTGCGTCCTGGCGCCATCACGGTGCTGCGATCCTTGAGGGACTGCCTGCCGTCCCCGGTGCCGGGGCAATCCTCACGATCGGAGACCCCGCAGAGCGCGTCCACACGGCTGTACGAGCAGTCCAAGCCCAAACTAAGAAAACGGTCCACCTCTCTTTCCTTCGGCAGCTTGGAGACGCCCGGGGCTCGACTGGAGATTGTCTTGTGGACGGCCAGCGTGGAGATTGTGGCGAGGGCGGTGGTGCAGCGACTGGACCCTAACGGCGACATCTTCGACCACCTCATTTATCGTGATGTGCGGTGGTACAGGGAGGCCTCCTACGCGAAGGACCTCCGCCGCCTCGGCCGGCCGCTCGATAATGTCGTTATTGTCGAGAACGCCCCCGCGTCTGTGGCGCTGAACCGGTCGAACGCCGTTTTGGTAAATGATTTTGTAAACAACCGAAACGACCGACAGCTGTATGTCGTGCGGAGTATCCTGTTAGAGTGGCTGAAGCGGTGCGACCACAGCTTCCGGCATATCGCCTACCGCGGCACACCCTCGGAGGGACGATCCCCCCCCAGCGAGCGCTAAACCTAAACCCGAGTACCTGGGGCCGCTTCACCAAACAGTGCTACTCCAGAGAAAGATGGAAGAGAAGGCGCGGCGGGCGGAAGAGACGGGGGAGTGGAGTTCCAGTACGACACAAACCTCCCATGAGAGCATCCCGCGCAGTGTGCCGATCGCCAAGTTTCTCACGAGCCACAAGTACATGTCTCCTGGCACAAACTACATTAAGCTGTCCGCTGTGCGGGAGGTGGTGCTGAAACTTTCCAATGCGAAAAGCAAGGCGAATCAAAAGAGAGAAGAGGAGGAAGGGCCCCCAGCGAAAGCAACGCGCCCACCACCTGCCGCCACGAATGTGAAAGGGTATATGGGCAAAATACGGCCCAGACTACCGGTGTCGATTGATCCCATGGCCCCTAAGAGCACTGCTTTTCAGCCGCTGGACGGCTCCGCCAACCTACCACCCCCACCGCCGTCCCCACCGAAATCATCCACCCCCCGCGCCACACGCGGCAAAACGATATCCCATCCTTCGAAAGGAGGAAAATCTGCGTGAAACACACTCATTGGACTACCAATGTTCATTGTTATTCTCGTTTTTTTTTTTGTTGTACATTATCGTGCATTTTTCTTATAGGTACAAAAACATCAATCAAAAGTGAAGGACCACTTTGCAGGCTCTGTTGGTGTTTGCCCGTAACCATTTCCTCCTCCTCCCCTTTTCTATTTCCGTAAGCAACTATTGTAAAGAATGATACTAGGATGCATCGATACCTTCCGTTAAAAGGGATTGTCGGTTCGTTTGCGAGAGGACTGCACAGTGGGACCGTTTCGGGTGTCGGAAAGAAACCCCACTTGCTATCCTCTCTCCTGTCTCCACAACGTTTGCCGACGCTGTTTCACCACTCCACGGCGGGTGCGCACGCGATCAATGACACTACGGAGGAGGAGCCCACTGCTGGTAATGTGTCAGGGAAGTTATTTGTGCAGAATTGCTTTCCCAACTTGGAATACGCGTCGTTAGACGTCGTGAGCCGACTGCACCCCTTTCTCTCGCCATCCGATAGTTTTGATCAACGGAAGAGCAAACGCCCATTTCAGTGTGTCCTGTCGATTCAGCGCAACATGAAGAAGGCTGCTTCTCACTTTGCGGCGTTGAACGGAGTAGACCAAGCCAAGTTGCTGGAGGATTGTGTCTTCACCCGTGCCATCCTCGAGCAGGTATTTATCAAGCTGTATTATACAGCGGAAAGTGTAAACTATCACCCACTGTTCGCCTACGACTACGTACTGCTCCCCGAGTCACTGCAGTTGAGTATGGAATACGATGTTCGGGTCTTTCTCTCGTCCTCCGCTTATTCTTTTCATTTGGCGTTTGAGCACTTTTTCCGTGGCACGCATCACTATTACAATCCAACAGGAGTGTTTGCCAAGATACTGGCGATGGAACTGTTCGTGCTGTGGTGGTACGCGAACCCCGACCTCTTGATCACAGATGTAGATGCGCCATTGCGCTGTATTCCCAACTCCCCATACTGCTCCGAGGAGGAGACGAACCGTGTGGGGCCAAGCCTGAACGGAATCCTAATGAAGCAGCTGGCGCTAAACCTGCGCCGACGCGACACCATCAAGCAGAGTAGTAGTGATGGCGTGCTGTCGGCCGATGTGGTGATTCCATTAGACTACAGACTGGAACTGAAAGAGCGTCTTTCCTTCCTGGGTAACCGGCGCTATCACGTCCGATGCGCGCTCCTCCCTCGTGTGCTGCAGGCCACCGCTGTGTGTTTGTACCAGTTCGACGGCAAACTGCAACGCCGCTGTATCGGGCTCATTGCGCAACTGTACCAGTTCTGTCGGACGGTGGTCGAATTCGACGATAACAAAGAGCACACGGAAAACAGCTGGTCTTCCTTCTTCTCCGTCGTACTCGCCACTTCGGTTCTGTTTGACTACAAGAAGGTGGTGGTCTCCCTGCGTAAAGGGGAGCGCGCAACGCACCACCAGCAGTATACCAAGTACGTGGCGTTGAAGCGGGACCTGTTCATGCAGACCATTTCGGTCCTATCCAACAGTGAAACACAGCGTGATGAGGCAGAATAGTGTTTCGCTCCGTACTCACTAGTTTTGAGGATAGTTTCTATACCACCGCTGCCAACATGGAAAGTGCTCCGTTCAAGCACCTTCGAGATGCGTTCACCCTGGGAAAGCTGTGGAGGACGCTGTTTGTTCGTTCATGCAGCCTTCTGCCAGATGTATTTCACGGATCGTCCATTTTTTCCGTACTGCTGGCGACGCTAACGTTGGAGAACATTGCGGTGGCGTATCCCCCCAACGTCACCTACGGGAAAGAAATGAGCCTGACACGATTTCAGTACGCTGTGACCCAACGCCAAAAGGAAGGGGAGCAGCAGATGGAACTAGGTAAATTGTATTCAAAAAGTATTCTGCTGTCCCTTTTCGACACGCTAGCCACCTTCTCCCACGACGTCTTTCACGCCTATTGCCGCCTCCCATCTCGACTGAACGGCGAGATCGTTTCGCAGGCGTACGAGCCTTCCTTCTTTGTGCTGATTCGTCTTATACTCCTCAACGCCAATGTGGGAGAGAATGTGAACACCGTAGAGGACTGTCTGGCGTACGGTGTGGTGGAAGACTTGCTGCCACACTGTCGTACCCACACTGGCACTTACTTGAATAAGTTACTCGTCCAGTCCCTCGGGCGTGGCGGTCCGTCGAGCGCGGGATTACTGTTCAGTGAGTTCAGCGACGCACTGGATCACCTCAGCCCAACGTGGGCATGGGCCATCGTGCTAGAGACCTTGTTGAACTCTGGTTTGCCGGTGTCTGTCGATATGGAGTCTCTCTCCGCGGGTGGCACTGTGACGCAACCGTTGGTGGAGGGACCGTGCACCTCGTTTGGGGTGGGATCTCTCTCCTTTAAAGTGCTCCATCAGAACAGAGGGGCCCTTCTGCAGTCGGCAGAGGAAACTGGTCGCAATGAGCTGAATACACTAGTGGTGCTGAAACACTTGTCGCACTTGGCCCTGGCACTGCCGGACAGTTCGACCCGGCTCTGCTCCTTGGCGGCACACGCTGATATCAGGGAGACGCACACTATCGAGAGTAGTCCCATCGCGATACTAGACGAGGACGAGGGAGAGGTGACGGACCTTGACCCGTTTGGTCAAGAGGATGAGGAAGGTACCAATACAGATCAGGTCCAGGAAGACGTGTTTACCGACTTCACGCATGATTTTGTGCACGAGGACAGCGGCGAGGTCAGCGCGGGTGTGGTGGGACGGTTACGGGAGGGGACAGGGCAAAGCGTCTCTGCCTCCGCCGCCCCGACAAGCCCCGCGGAACTCTACCCCCAGTTGAAGCGTGATCTGTCTTGGTACGACCCCGACGCACAGAGACTATTTTTTTCTCTCCTGGCGACGCTGATGTGGAGCGTATCGCCCGACGCCGCCTTTCCAAATGAAGAATCGGAGGTGATGACAAGTTCACCTGGCGGTGTCATACAAGAGAATGAATTTGTCTTGCTGGGCTGTTACTACGGCAGTATTTGCCGTGCACTGGAGAGGGAAATCACGGCAGTCAAACGGCAATCTGTCTTGGGGCAGCGTCTTGTGCTGCAGCACACCCTTCTCACCTTGTGTCGAACGATCCCAGAGTACCACCTAATGGCAAGCATTCTTCTTTTGAAGTTACGTCTCGCCGTATACGGAACGGACTCGAGAGGGATATTTCTAACCATGGCAGAGGAAGAGGCGCTGGCGCGTGTGCTGTACCTCAACGGCGTTTCGGTAGACGGTATTGTGGAATGGGAGAAGCGCGTGAACCTGCCAGAGAAGTTGGTCGCGAATAGCGCCGCGCTGCTGAAGAGTTATCTAGCCGAACGAGCGCGTCTTCAAGACGGGAGGGAACTGACGTTGCTCATTGGTAGTATTCTTCTCTACTCCATGACGTTGCAGGTGTCCACGTGGAAGAATGGAAGGACCTCGTCAGTGATGGACTTTATGTCCACGACGGATGTGGAATACTATCTCCGCTACGCCCATCGCCACGATTACTACACCCCACAGCTTCTCCGAGGCGGGCGGAAGGGGATGGATCGGCAGACTGCCGACAGCGGCAAGGGTACGTTGCTGTCCAGGATTGTCTTCCCTTCGCGCCAAATCGGGGCCGACTCTACTGGAAGCAATCTCTCTCCGCTGGCTGCCAACTTTTATCAAACACCATCGAGTGTAGAAGACAGAGTGGCCGGCGAGGTACAGAAGTGGGCATTGGACGAGGATGAAACGGTCATGACACTGTTTCGCAAATATCAATGATTCACCACCGTTGTGAGACACAATCTGCATGCACTGTAAACTTCCTTTTTTATTTTCCTTACTGTCCTTCATTGCACGGGTGCCTTCTTTTTGGCTTACACTTCTCTCCCTTCCTTCTCCCCAACCGAAAACACTTGAATAGTTTTCGTCGTTACACAGCAGCGAACTAATTTATCGACGGGATGGCAGACTTTCTTCCCACCTCGGATGGCTTAATGCGCTCCACACTGCGAGACACCATCAAACGTCTACGAAGGATTCGTGTCAAGGCCGGACGAGAAGACGAGGAGGCAGAGGCCGACGCAACCGGCGACCCTTTCATGGACTGTACGAATGCCTTTGTGAAGGCCGTTACACGAACTAAAAATGCCATTAACGAACGGAACAATGAATGCAAAGAGTTTGGACAAGATCGAATGGCCATTGAGCAATCCAACGAAATTCGAAAAGATATTCGTCAGATGGAAATATTGCTAGACGAGATGCGCAAGATGGTAGACCAAGCGGAACAGCTAGTCGTGAAAGAAAACAAGAAAAAGAAGCCAAAAGAAAAGAAGGTAGCGTTGCTAACCAAAAACTTTGAGGAACGGCGAAACCAATTCACCGATTGCTTAAAAACACTAGATGTAGTAAAGGAGATGGATGCCGAACGAGTGCAACTGGGTAAAAAAGATATCAACACGTACAAGGAAACACAACTGGGCAAGAAGGCCCAACTACGAGCCCAGCTCCTCGGCATGCGCCGTCCGAAGACGGATGGGGTCGACTTGGACGACTACGAACTTGTCGACAAGACCGTCGGCGGTGGTAGACTCGAAGACAATGCCGAAACACGGGACCAGATGAGAACGATCGCGCAGCAGGATGCCAAGATTGATGCCGGCCTCGACCGAATCAAAGAGGGTGTTGGGCGGCTGCATAACCTTGCGGTCGATATCGGCGCACAACTGGACATGCAAAACCAAATCTTAGACAACACGGAGAAGACGGTCGACAAACAAACAAAACAACTTCGCACTATTAATCGTCGACTGACAAAGATTATGAAGGATACCAAACCAATGAACTGCTTTTTGTACGTCTGTCTCATTTTACTCGTGATTGCGTTGGTTGGTTTTTTCCTAGTTCAGTTCAACGTCATCTAACCAAAGCTGTATCATTATATCCTAGTTACTATCGCTGTCTCTTTTTGCCCTTTGCTTTGTTGTTTGAAATTCTGTTTGGAAAAGACAATTTATATATATATTTGTGTTTCTTTTGCGTACGCATAAGCAGTTGCTTAAAACTTTTTGATTTTTTTCTGTATTCACTGTGTTACCACTGAACTGTGCCCTTATCACCCTCCCCTGCCCCCTTTTCACTGTATTTGTGTCCCCAAACGTAGTATACCTTCTTTATTCTTCGTAAGCCTTTCTAAACACAATGCGTGAGATCGTTTCTTGCCAGGCCGGCCAGTGCGGTAACCAAATTGGTTCCAAGTTCTGGGAGGTAATTTCGGACGAACATGGCGTTGATCCCACTGGTACCTACCAGGGTGACTCCGATCTTCAACTGGAGCGCATCAACGTGTACTTTGACGAGTCCACTGGCGGCCGCTACGTGCCCCGCGCGGTCCTGATCGACCTCGAGCCCGGCACGATGGACGCCGTCCGCGCCGGTCCCTATGGCCAGCTCTTCCGCCCCGACAACTTCATCTTTGGACAGTCCGGTGCCGGTAACAACTGGGCCAAGGGCCACTACACCGAAGGTGCCGAGCTCATCGACTCCGTCCTCGACGTCTGCCGCAAGGAGGCCGAGAGCTGCGACTGCCTCCAGGGCTTCCAGCTGTCCCACTCCATGGGTGGCGGTACGGGTTCCGGTATGGGCACCCTGCTCATCTCCAAGCTCCGCGAGGAGTACCCCGACCGTATCATGATGACCTTCTCCGTCATCCCCTCCCCCAAGGTGTCCGATACCGTCGTCGAGCCCTACAACACCACCCTCTCTGTCCACCAGCTGGTCGAGAACTCCGATGAATCGATGTGCATCGACAATGAGGCTCTGTACGATATCTGTTTCAGAACCCTCAAGCTCACCACTCCCACCTTCGGCGACCTCAACCATCTCGTCGCGGCTGTCATGTCCGGTGTCACCTGCTGCCTCCGCTTCCCCGGTCAGCTCAACTCTGACCTCCGCAAGCTCGCCGTCAACCTCGTGCCCTTCCCCCGTCTGCACTTCTTCATGATGGGCTTCGCCCCCCTCACCAGCCGCGGCTCCCAGCAGTACCGCGGTCTCTCCGTGCCCGAGCTCACCCAGCAGATGTTCGACGCCAAGAACATGATGCAGGCCGCCGACCCCCGCCACGGCCGCTACCTCACCGCCTCCGCGCTCTTCCGCGGTCGCATGTCCACCAAGGAGGTCGATGAGCAGATGCTCAACGTCCAGAACAAGAACTCGTCCTACTTCATCGAGTGGATCCCCAACAACATAAAGTCCTCCATCTGCGATATTCCCCCCAAGGGTCTCAAGATGTCCGTCACCTTCATCGGTAACAACACCTGCATCCAGGAGATGTTCCGCCGTGTCGGTGAGCAGTTCACTGGTATGTTCCGCCGCAAGGCCTTCCTTCACTGGTACACCGGTGAGGGTATGGACGAGATGGAGTTCACCGAGGCCGAGTCCAACATGAACGACCTCGTCTCCGAGTACCAGCAGTACCAGGACGCCACCGTCGAGGAGGAGGGTGAGTTCGACGAAGAGGAGGAGGGATACTAAACGAGTGTCGGTCATACGCGCATGTTTGTCAACTTTAACACCGTTGAAATGTTGAAGCGTATTCCTGTAAGAATGTTTTCTACCCCTTTTTGACAAAAAAAATTTCATTTTTATACCAATAGAGATGATACCTTTTCATCATTGTTTTTCCTTTGTTTCTTTTTGTTCAACGAGTCAGTTTACGGGTTTAATATTTGCGACAGAATGAAAATGAAACCGATGTAATTTATTTAAGGTTTAGGTAGCATGTTTATTGAGAAAGATGAAATGTCAGGCGAGTATCCGATAATTGTAATCGAAAGAACACGATAAAAAATAATAAAATAAAAAACTTTACACACACCAACGCAAAACTTCCGAACAGCAGGGGCTGATGAATGAACAGGAATCCTTATTTACTCGTCGTCTCTCTTTTTTTTTCTTTTCTTTTTTTCAAAGTACCAGAAAAGGAATGCAATACTCTATGTGTGCCACACAATTATAATTGTTCTGCTAATAGTGTGTCTTCTTTCAACGCCACTGACGAGTAGATTCACCTATCCACCGAAGCGTAACTGAGAGGCACGCACCACACAAGGAAGCAGTAATGCTGTTGGAAATCTTCACACACTTTCGCTAGCTGGAATCATCACGCAAAAATGAAATCATACCGGATCGGAAACGTTTCCCCTGCGGTGCGACGGAAGGCGTAACAGGAAACGTTGTTGTGTTGTAGCGCACGCACCCTGAACTCTGCTCGGCATGTTGGAGGAACCCGTTACCACCAATCCATAACAGGAAAACGGACGTGCGCATCCGTGTGCGTTGCTCGCACTACATTTGTGGAGGGTTCACGAAATATCTCTTCGCTTTTTTTTTTTTTACTTTTTTGATTTTTTTCTGTATTCACTGTGTTACCACTGAACTGTGCCCTTATCGCCCTCTCCTGCCCCCTTTTCACTGTATTTGTGTCCCCAAACGTAGTATACCTTCTTTATTCTTCGTAAGCCTTTCTAAACACAATGCGTGAGATCGTTTCTTGCCAGGCCGGCCAGTGCGGTAACCAAATTGGTTCCAAGTTCTGGGAGGTAATTTCGGACGAACATGGCGTTGATCCCACTGGTACCTACCAGGGTGACTCCGATCTTCAACTGGAGCGCATCAACGTGTACTTTGACGAGTCCACTGGCGGCCGCTACGTGCCCCGCGCGGTCCTGATCGACCTCGAGCCCGGCACGATGGACGCCGTCCGCGCCGGTCCCTATGGCCAGCTCTTCCGCCCCGACAACTTCATCTTTGGACAGTCCGGTGCCGGTAACAACTGGGCCAAGGGCCACTACACCGAAGGTGCCGAGCTCATCGACTCCGTCCTCGACGTCTGCCGCAAGGAGGCCGAGAGCTGCGACTGCCTTCAGGGCTTCCAGCTGTCCCACTCCATGGGTGGTGGTACGGGTTCCGGTATGGGTACCCTGCTCATCTCCAAGCTCCGCGAGGAGTACCCCGACCGTATCATGATGACCTTCTCCGTCATCCCCTCCCCCAAGGTGTCCGATACCGTCGTCGAGCCCTACAACACCACCCTCTCCGTCCACCAGCTGGTCGAGAACTCCGATGAATCGATGTGCATCGACAATGAGGCTCTGTACGATATCTGTTTCAGAACCCTCAAGCTCACCACTCCCACCTTCGGCGACCTCAACCATCTCGTCGCGGCTGTCATGTCCGGTGTCACCTGCTGCCTCCGCTTCCCCGGTCAGCTCAACTCTGACCTCCGCAAGCTCGCCGTCAACCTCGTGCCCTTCCCCCGTCTGCACTTCTTCATGATGGGCTTCGCCCCCCTCACCAGCCGCGGCTCCCAGCAGTACCGCGGTCTCTCCGTGCCCGAGCTCACCCAGCAGATGTTCGACGCCAAGAACATGATGCAGGCCGCCGACCCCCGCCACGGCCGCTACCTCACCGCCTCCGCGCTCTTCCGCGGTCGCATGTCCACCAAGGAGGTCGATGAGCAGATGCTCAACGTCCAGAACAAGAACTCGTCCTACTTCATCGAGTGGATCCCCAACAACATAAAGTCCTCCATCTGCGATATTCCCCCCAAGGGTCTCAAGATGTCCGTCACCTTCATCGGTAACAACACCTGCATCCAGGAGATGTTCCGCCGTGTCGGTGAGCAGTTCACTGGTATGTTCCGCCGCAAGGCCTTCCTTCACTGGTACACCGGTGAGGGTATGGACGAGATGGAGTTCACCGAGGCCGAGTCCAACATGAACGACCTCGTCTCCGAGTACCAGCAGTACCAGGACGCCACCGTCGAGGAGGAGGGTGAGTTCGACGAAGAGGAGGAGGGATACTAAGTATCGAAAGAAAAAGAGAAGCGGCTTTCTTATCAGAGAAAGTCCACTTTGAAACATGCCAAATACAAAGTTTCTTTGTTTGTTTTTCATCAATAAATGTACCTGAGAAACTCTTTTTATTTTTATTTTTTCAACGTTGCCTTACTTGTTGTTTACGTTGTGTACTTTTTATAATGGAAGAAGAAACCCAAATAGAGAATAGGAATAGTCCCCATCTAGTGCAACAATGAATTTTTCAAGAATGGTCGACAAAAGAAGCAAATGAATAATACAAAAAAAAAAAAAAAAGTACACGTCGTTGTCAAGTATACGAGATATCATTTAATAATAAAGTATTTAACCCAGTTGTCGTCAAAATAACTCTTTCCCCCCTCTCTCTCCTCTGTAGTCTAGAAATACGACTCCCATGAGCAAATACAGCAAAATACTCGAACCGTTAGACCTTGGGTTTACCAAACTAAGAAACCGCGTGGTGATGGGCAGCATGCACACCCACCTGGAGATGCCGCACACGTACCCACAGCTGGCGAAATTCTACGAGGAGCGCGCAAAGGGTGGGGCTGGTCTGATTGTCACGGGTGGCTTCTCACCCTCTCAGGATTGCGTCCTATTTCCAGGGGAAACCGTCCTCAACAGCAAGACGGTGGAGGCGCTGAAGATTGTACCGGATAAGGTACACGAGCACGGCGGGCACATTATTATGCAAATCCTACACGCCGGCCGCTACGGAAACGGTCCGACCAGCGTCGCCCCATCACCGATTCGCAGTCCCATTTCCCGCACGCAACCGAAAGAAATGACCGTGGAGGATATTGCACGAACGGTGGGCGATTTCGTGACCACCGCCAAACACGCCAAAGCGGCGGGGTTTGACGGAGTGGAAATAATGGGCTCAGAGGGATACTTGTTGAACCAGTTCCTCGTGAAGCATTCGAACAAGCGGGAGGACCAATACGGTGGTAGTTTTGAGAACCGAATGCGCTTTCCGCTCGAAGTGATGCGGGCGGTTCGCCAGGAGATGGGAAAGGACTTTTTGATTGTCTTTCGTGTCTCTCTCCTGGACCTGGTGCCGGACGGGGCGACCCAAGCAGAGGTGTTTGAGTTTGCGGAGCGTGTCGTCCGTGAGGGGGCGAATATTCTCAACTCTGGTATCGGCTGGCACGAGGCGCGTATTCCCACCATCGCCACCAGCGTCCCGCGGGCCGGGTATGCGCGTGGGCGACCCGTGCCCTCAAGCAACATCTGCAATCGAAGGGGGTGTCGGTGCCGGTGGTGGCGGTCAACCGCCTGAACCACCCCGACGTGCTGGAGCAGGTCCTCGCTGACGGGGATGCTGATTTGGTGTCGATGGCTCGTCCGTGGCTGACAGACGCGCAGTTCATGGCAAAGGTGGCGGCCGGCGATGTGAAGCGAATTAACGTGTGCATTGGGTGTAACGAGGCGTGCTTGGACCACACCTTCTCCGGTCAGACCGCTACCTGCATGCTTAACCCCGTCGCCGCCTACGAGACGTCGCGCGATGTGGTGCCCGCGGAGAAGTCCAAGACGATTGCCGTCGTTGGTGGTGGTCCCGCCGGGTGCCACGCGGCGCTCACCCTGTCTCAGCGCGGCCACAAGGTGACACTTTACGAAGCGTCCGACAAGCTCGGGGGGCAGTTCAACTTGTCAAAGCTCATTCCCGGAAAAGAAGAGTTCCAGAGCGCGATTGACTACTGGACCAACTCGATCGAGGCGGACCAGAACATTACATTGAAGCTCAACACGAAGGCCACCGCAGAGGCACTGGCCAGTGGATTCGATGAGGTGGTGGTGGCCACCGGCTGTCTGCCGAGGGCCAAGTCGAACAAGACGATCGACGGCATTGAGGGACGCGACAATGTGCTTTCCTACTCTGAGGCGCTGCTGCACCCGGAGCGGGTAGGGAAGCGTGTCGCTGTCATTGGCGCCGGTGGTATTGGGTTTGACATGGCCGAGTTCATGGTCGCCTCCAAACATGCTGAAATTTCCTCTCACTTTGCGAAAGGCGACCCCACCGCGTTTGCAAAGAAATGGGGTATCGATCTGACCGTGACGACGCCAGGCGGTAGTGTTGAGCCGCAGTCCACACCGCCCGCCCGCGAGGTGATGCTGTTCCAACGCTCCAAGGGGAAGGTGGGGGCTGGATTGGGTGCCACCACCGGTTGGATCCACCGCCTAGAGTTGCGCCACGGTAAGGTGAAGGAAATTGCCGGCGCGACGTACAAGTCCTTTGATGGAAAGAAGCTTGTCTTTGAGGTGGATGGGAAGGAGCAGTCGGCGGAGGTGGATACCATTATCCTCTGCACCGGACAGGAGTCCAACGACGCACTCTTCAAATCGATCCCGGAGGAGCTCAAGGCGCACAAAATCGGTGGCGCCGAGTTCACGGCTCGGTTGGACGCCAAGCTGGCCATCTTGCAGGCCCACGAACTATGCAGAAAACTGTAAAATAACTTTATGAAGCGAGGTAAAAAAATAAAATAAAATACAAACATAAACAACGAAAAAAAACTGAATCGACACACTTGCACAAAATGAACTATTGCAAACTTATGAAATCGTATCCATGCGTTATACGAACAACCATGGATATCACTTATGCGTCTCCTTAACATTGTTCTTCTTTTACAGTGGCGGTCTGTGTTATCTGTTGTGACGTTGGTTGAGTTTCTACTGTTCCGTCTTTCGCATCACCCTCCCCTCCCCCGTTTCCGTGTTCTCTCCCAAATAGGTGCCATGAAGCGTACACTACTTTTTCGACTAAAAGTGGAGGACAGCTCCGCTCGTCAAAATTTGTTCACGAAGGCAGGTCCAAGCAGACCACGTCGATTCAACTTTAACACGGAAAAACGGCCGCTGGGGGCACCGGTGGGGGACAGCAGTGACAACAGTAGTATTCCCTCCTCCAGAGGTCTTACCAGGCCAGTGTACGAGGGACAGCGTCAGCGATACAAGCGGCACCAGCAATCGCAGACCACCAGTGACGTGCCGGGGTCTTTCTTTACACCCATTTCGTCCAAGCACGGCTTGTACGGTGGTATAGACAGTCATGGTCTGGAGCCGGCAACCGTGTCGTCGGAGGACAGACGCCGCCGCCTGCAAGAGGCGCTAGAAGAGAATGCGGCGAGTGCGGTTGAGTTCACGGAGGGTGGCGAGAACGATATCGACCTCAACGGTCTGCCCGAGAGCGAGTACCACGGGAAGGAGGGTTGGACCACCATCCCGAAAGACTCCGCCCTGTACAGTTCCCTCTACAGTGGTGAACTCGATTCCCGCCGACGACACAATTCCTGGAGCTTGATCCAAAAGACGAGGGAAGGATTCTTCCACCGGAATGCCGGGGAGGGAGAGATGAAGCTGGATGATCAACATCGAAAGAAGTTGCACGACGACGGGTCTTACTCCAATCTACTAGAGAACGAGCTGCTAGAGCCCGTCAGCGAGATGATTAGTCAACCTCGCAGCACGTATGGGATGCGGAAAATGTTTGTGAGCGGTCTCCTCGGTTATGCCGGGGTCGTCTCGCGGGCGGAGGAGGCCACCATCTGTCAAGAGCTACTACACCTCCTGCAGGACCGTCGGGCCGCCTACATTGCCGAAGAGTCCAGGTATTGTGTGAATCTCTATGAGAAGGAGCTACGCACGGCGGGTGGCAAGGACGCGCTGGCCTTCTCCATGTCTCACGCACCGACGCTTCAGAAAGTTCTGCAGCGTTTCTTTCTCCTCGGTCTAATCCCTTCTCCTCCCAACGTGTGTCAGATCAGCGAAATGGTCGGCAACTTTTCAGGCTACCCCGTTCACCGAAAGCCGCCGTCGATTGGTTCTTACTGTGGCATGCTCAACCTCGTTTCGACGTCGGTGCTGCACCTGCAGCACGTGGAGTGTCCCTGGTTCCCACGTGTGTACCTCCATCCACGGTCCCTCTATGTGGTGACCTCTCCCTGTCTGGAGGAGTATGCGATGGGGTACAAGCAGACCCATCAGCCGTTCCACAATTTTGAGTACGCCACGCGCATTTCGAAGGATTACCGAATAGAGGTTCTATTTGCCACGGTGGAGGTGGAACATCACAAAAACTTGCACCAAGCCGTGCAGCTGTCCGACTACGTGGAGCAGAAGACACAGAAGCAGTTGGAGAGTGGTGGTGGTGAAAAGGTGCCACAGATGGGTGCCACCGATGAGTGGATTGCAAAGCTGACCGACTCGGTACGATCTTCGGAAGGGAACAGTGTCCGCCTGACAGACAGTCCTTTCACGACCGATGGGAACAAACTACGGGAGCAACTGTTGCGTGGCGGTGCGGTCGGCGGTACAGCACGACAGTTCGACACCGCCACGACCGACCACACCAAGTCGGTTTCCCAGAGAAAGATTGCCGCGTTGAAGGCCCGGTATGACCTTGGCAAAAAGATGTCTACACCTAGTGTGGGAAAAGAAAGTACAGGCCCCCGGTTGATTCGCGGACACTCCCCAAAGGATGCGAAGCGCTAAACGGCTCAGTGTTATTCACAGATTATACATATCTATAGGATTATGATTCGGTGGTGGAGCACACGTTTGATGTTTGATAGAGTTGTTCGGCACGTTTTCATCTTTACATCTCTCTTTTGTTGCAAGAATGCTACACAGATCCGGTTTGTACTTTGCCGTCTACGGAGGTTTATCCTTTTCAACACTCATTCAGCAATGCAAGCATAATCCTATGGCGCCACCTACCGAGGTGGACGGCAACGATGGGCCGTGTGGCCTTCAGGTGTCGTTGCCTCCGCTGTTCGCTTGGGGCACCGATTACGACCAACTCGTGGATCCGATTCGGGCGATTATGGAATCTCTTTCGGAGAACACGAGGACGCCAGCCCCGCTGCATCTTATGCTGAGACTGTTCCCAGATAGTTCCCTCGCTCTTCTACGCGAGACGGGTGCACGCCACCACCCTGTCCCACTGGACGTATTCACCCGACTGGAACAGCCGTGGGGGAGTGCATTAGACCCGCACCGCGCCCTCCGTCAAGGGATAGAGGGGCTGACGTATGTGCTAGAGCGATTAGGCCCGCAGTGCCCCGTCACCCTCATCCTGCCGTCTCGTCTGTTGGTGACTCAGTTCTTTTGTGACGAATTGTTTAGTCGTCTGTCCAAGTTGAATTTGGTGAACATTGCGGTGGAACTTCCCTCCACCTCCGTCGTGTTAGCTTCGCCTCGTAATAATTGGAAGGACTTGGACGTGACGCGTCATTGGCTCCATCTTTCCACGCTCGCTACCCCTTGGGCGCAACTGCGGGAGATACCCGCGCTAGCCCCCACACTGAAGCACAATTTGGACCAGCACACGCTGCTCCCTCTTCATGTGTTGCTGCCGTGGGTGACGAGCAGAGGAATGCTGAGAGAACTGGATGTTGGGCTGGTGGTGGATACAGTGCCCCCAGAAGGAGAAATGAAGGATTTTATGGAGCCGCGCTTATCTGGCACAGGACGGCATGAAGGGGGATGGCAATGAGGAAGGGGAGCAAAAGTGGTATGTGGCGGACCACAGTAGGCACGACACGGCGAAGGGCAACGGTCATAGCGCGGCCACGGATGCACTGCTCAAGCGCAACGAGCAAAAGCGTAAAGAAGCAGCTGAGCATCGAGTGTCGCTGGAAAAACTCTCGACGGTGTTCCCAAAGCAACCGGGCAATGGTGGAAGTGACCTTCTACTAGAGGCACCGTCTGACGACATACGAAATCTCATATTAAGTTCTATTGCGGAGACGAATCATGCCCAAAAAACACTGGTGGAGAAGGTGAACGACATTCTTCACTCCACCACGGCAGAAAGTGAAGCCGCCCAATCTAACCAGCTGCAACAGTTACTCATGACCCCAGAGG